>ML847944.1:28071-53041 GCA_009831015.1 Picea engelmannii | reverse complement strand
TAGCGGCCACTGAAAGTGCTAATAATATGGGAATCCTATTATTGACTTTGATATAATGAGGGCATGCAATGGTCACCATTAATGGATGACCTGAAGAATAACGGAAATTATGATGTTGGTCACTTGAGAATCACAACAATCAAATGGGCAGAGGATGAGGAAGAATGCCTCCTTTATTCTCGACACACCAGAAGAAGGTTGTCAGAATACGCAAGCTCTATGGGGATCCCATTTTCATTCCAGGAAACAAAATCGAGAAAGCTGCAATTATAATATGTGCCAAGTTGACGTAAGAGAGATGTGTATCCATTAGAGGAGGAGTCCTAGATCCATCATGTTTTTTAAAGAGCATGGATGATGTATCGGTTTGAAGAGTGGTGTATGCTATTTATATGTTTACTTTCGTGTGTTACATTCAGAGTATGTGAGACCAACAAATATTTTCCAAAAATCTCTCTATCCATGAAAGGCATTGGCTTGAGAGTCCATACAAGCTATAAACATGACAAACACAAGGTCTAAGAGGACGTAGTGTGGCAATACGAATTGCGGACCTGTGGAAGACTCTGTGAGATTTAATCCACCCACAGTGAATGTGGTGGCAGAGGGGAATGTGGACTTCATATTGATGTGTCTCATATGGTTAGATGAAGAAACCAAGACATTGGTTTCATGAGGAAACCTCGATATGTTTTGGGGAACATTGGTTCCATGCAGGAACCTCGATGTGTCCTAGAAATGTTTGAGGCAACATCGTGAGACATTCTCCCCAGAGGGTCCTGTGTGGACTAGTAGGGGGGAATGTAGACTTCATCCTGACGTGCCTCAGATGGTCAGATGAAGAAACCAAGACATTGGTTTGACGAGGAAACCTCGATATGTCTTGGGGGACATTGGTTCCATGAGGGAACCTCGATGTGTCCTAGAGATGTTTGAGGTAGCATCATGAGACATTCTCCCCAGAGGGTCCTGTATGGACTAGTAGGAGGGAATGTGGACTTCATCCTAATGTGCCTCAGATGGTTAGATTAAGGAATCAAGACATTGGTTTCACAAGGAAACATTGATATGTCTTGTGAGACATTGGTTCCATGAGGGAACCTCGATATGTCTTAGACATTGGTTTCATGAGGAAACCTCTATATGTCAAATATGGTCCAAGATGTCTTAGCTTGATCAGCCCCAAGGGACTGGCTACCCCTTGTAGGATGAGCTAGCTCAAGTCTTGTGGATATCAACTACATATGTGTCATGGTACAAAAGGGAGCAGTGAAGCTCTAGTACATCTCCACCAATGAGCAAGCAGAAAATATTCTGATGAATCCCTTGTCCAAAGGGACAAGTTGGGGCTTGTGGAGAATATTGCTTTGGTTGAGAGGGAGTGTTGATATTCTTGCAGTGTGGATAGTTAGTGTGTTGTTGGACTGACATTCTCCCTATGGAGAATGGTCCAAGTTGGACAGATTGTTGATATATCATGGACTGACATTTTCTGCAGAAAATGGTCCAGGACTGACATTCTCCTGTGGCACAGATGGTGACATGATCATGAAGAATGGTCCTTGTAGTCACGTAACAATCTGATGAGTGTGTGACAGTTGCAGAACACATGCATAGTTGTGAGACTATGGTAGAGACTGTGTGTCTCTGTACAGTAGTTGTGTGCTACTACAGTGGTTGTGTACCACTGGCAGTGACTATGTGTCAGTGGAAAATAGTTGTGTGCTACTAGCAGTAGTTGTGTACCACTGGACAATAATTGTATACTACTATGGATCGACACAGTCGTGTTCTATTGGATGGCATTGTAGTAGTTGTATGCTACTAGCTAATTTTCATGGAGACTACCAGATCACTTGGAGCAGTTGTGTGTTGCTTGATTCGTAGAGACTGTGATGGATGATTTGAACTACCATTACATCAGGGAGACATTCTTCCATATATGTGTGTGTGTGTGTGTGTGTGTGTGTGTGTGTGTGTGTGTGTGTGTGTGTGTGTGTGTGTGTGTGTGTGTGTGTGTGATGTGATATGGATGGTCACCATTTGTTCTCTATATATGGAACACTCATCATTGTAATAATATATCGATCATATATCATCTCATATTATCTCATATAGAAAAATCAACACATGGTTGGTTAAGATACCTCATTACATTCCCTAAACAACCCAAATCCATTCCAAGTTGCCTAATTAGTGGTCTACTTGGTCAAACCTTTCATGGTCTTTTGGTGCCAAGCTAACCATGGGATTTCAAGCCATACAATGACTCTAAGTATCGTCTCATGAAATATAGGGCATGTTTAGGAAAATTATGTATAACACATGTTGTCAAACTTATGGTTTATGGTAAAAAATAATGGTATACCATACAAATATATCTTTCCAATGACTAACCTAATGTCCACTTACTCCTTTAGGTCATTCCTTTGCTTATTTATTCTGCTCCTCTTATTTAAAAAGTCCCTTCGAATCTCCTTTCCTCCTCTCAATATATTTCAACTACACTCTCAAAATGGAGTCAAATCTTGATTTATATCTACCGAGCACTTCTTCCATACTCTTGGGTTACTTGCACTTGTCATCTCACAAACCTCTATAGGGATCTCGTGTTGCTAGTCTGGCTCTATTATTGAAGGTTTGTTGATTGGTCCAAGGGTGTCTCTATTGGCTTAGTCCCCTCAAACACCTTGGATGATTCAACCCCGCTACCTCATGGGAGTTTCCAACACAACTAGGGTAAGGGAGGTATTAACCCTTCTAAAGGAACTCTAGTCATAATTTGATACTTCATTACTACATTTTTTTTCATGCTAGATCTAGTGTTATTATATTGCATCGAATGGTAGATCACAGTGACCTAATTAAGACACAACCCTAAATAACTAATTAAGAGTAAAAACATGAGCAATCTAGTGACTCTCTCTCTTTTCTCTTCCCTCTTCCTAGGATTTCTTGATTTTTCCCTAAAATCAAGCGACAACTCCACTCTCTCCTTCCTTCTTATGGTAGAGTGGTGCCTCACTCTAACTATCTTGCTAGAATTCCATATTTGATCATGAGACACGTGGAGACAAGAGTGCTTAAGGGTGAATTAGCATTATAGTTCACATTCAATCATTTTCATAACATCTCATACGCTTCTCTAACAAAGCACCATTGTACAATGAACTAGTATCGTTTCTTTACAATTATATCTTTCCATGTCAATGGTTGATTTTTTTAGCATAACTTTTCTATAAATATTCACTCTAATAATGTGCCCAAAGTAGACAATAAATAATTACTAAAAAGAAGAAGAAGAGGAGTAATTTCTATTTGAGATGAAAATAAGTTATATACTACATATGCTGACAACATTTGAAAAATATCATATGGATTGTCACTATCAAAAAACTTGAAGACAACAGACTTTCAACCTTCCCTTAACAAGACTTTATCTTGAGCTTTATAGTTCCTCACAAACAACATAAGAAACAACCTAGGCCATACCAAAGATGGTATCATATATTTTAACAAAAAATTGAGTATCCCTAAGGATCACTAAAGAAAGTGGAGAAAGTGAATAAAATATACATAAGTTTAAATAAAATCTATCAAAAGGTCTTAAGACACGTAGGTAGAGCTATCATCTCATCTATGAAACTAAAACCTAAATGAAAAATGGAACTGGCATTTTAGGAACTGTGATGCTCATTTATCATAGCTCAAGAACCAAAAGGATGCTTTCATTAACCATTATGCCATCCTTTAATTCATTTACTATTCATGCGTCAACAACCACCACCTCGGGGTTTATTTGGAGATGCTACTACATTTTGGGTCAAAAAATGAAATTTATTAAGACATTATTTTTGACAAAAACCCTTTGTGTCATTTTTAGCCTCATACTTGGATAAAATATTAAAAAAAACTCATTAGTGTCGCTTTATCAAAGCTTCTAGATGTAGTATAATCATGGAGAGGTTGGAGATTGAATTAACTTTTGACTTTGGAATAATGCTCGACTAAACGTTGTTTTGTCTACATCCTAGGTGTCATTTCATCCATGTTTATACATCAATATTGCAACATTTGAACTTTTATTTCATTACATTAATGTCATTTTGGGGTAGAGAGGGGTTGCATTAAATCCAACTTTTATTGAATTCAATAGTAGGGAGGGATTGCATGTGAATTATTAACCCCTCATATAATGTGGATACATTCAAAACCATGGAGGGTGTAAGATTTGGCTGAAAAGCCACCCAAGAATGCAAATGAATGAAGGAAAGAAAATCTAGAAATCATAAATGAGCAAGAATAAATTGTATTCTACTCAAGAGAATGCAAAGCATACAATGAAAATGAGATGCTCATATGAGAGAGATGGGTGAGTATATATAGAATTTACCACCCAAGATAATAAAAACACAACCAAGATGGGATAAAGTAAAAAAGTCCCTAAGTTAACTTAACCTGGTGTGAAGAGAGCTAAAGCATAGAATTAGCTAAGAAAGAACTAGATAGCTAAAGAACCATAGTCACACGAACACACCCCCTTAAGTACAACTCAAGGGGGAATGTAAACAAGGATGCAAAGATCAATCCCAACTACAAGGCTTGATTAGGTACCCATGTACAAAAGATCCCCTCAAACAAAAAAGGAAGGAGAAAACCCAGAGGGAAAAAACTCCCCCCCCCCCATGAGAGGATGAAGCAAGAAGGGCTAAGTGACCCCCTAGAGGAAATGTCTCGCACACCAAGAGAGACTGAAGATAGACATACCTTCTCTCAATGAAGGGTTCAGTGAAAATGTATGAAACCTGCTCTGTTGTAGAACAATAATGCAAAGTGATGACCTACTCCTAAATCGACGCCCTGAGAAAATGCATGTTGATCTCGTCGTGTTTGGTCCGTTGATGATGAAGCGGCTTCTTCGAGATTTGGATGGTGATTTGGTTGTCACTGTGGATGATTGATGGTTTCTAAAAAGTGATGCCAAGTTCAGTGAGGAAATTCTAAAGCCAAATAGCCTTAGTGATGACATTAATAGCCCCTCGATACTTAGCCTCAGTTGAAGAAAGAGCATGGCATGTTGCTTCTTTCTCTACCAACAAATGGGATCGGAACCAAGGTGAAAATTGTAGCCAGAGGTAGACTTGTGATCATCAAGATCACAAGCCCAATCTGAATCCATGTATCCAATCAAATATGAACTTGTGTTCACTACATAGTGAATCTCGTACCTGTGAGTGCCCTATATGTAGTGCATAATGCTTTTGGCAACGTTCCAGTGAAGCTCATGTAACTCTATCATGAAGCATGAAACAATGGAAACTACAAATGAAATGTTGGGGCGAGCATGAGTCAAGTACATGAGGCTTCCAACAAGCTACTCAAGTAGATGATCATACAAAGTGGCATCAACTACTCAAGTAGATGAGGCTTCCAACAAGCTACTCAAGTAATGGAATCCTCATCTACTCAAGTAGATGAGGCTTCCAACAAGCTGATGATACAAAGTGGCATCAACTAGTGGTGTGGAACACTTCGCCTCAAGCTTGAGTCCAAATAGAAAGGGAATCGGTGCAGACTTACAATGAGCCATGTGAAAATGAACCAAAAGAACAAGAGCATACTTGGGTTCCACAAGAGAGATCCCATATGAGGACCGAGTGATCTCAATCCCAGGAAAATAGTGAAAGAGACCCAAGTGAGTCATGACAAACTTGTCATACAAAGTAGTTTCGACACTTGCAATGATGGATGTGTTGCTCCTAGTGACAATCAAGTCATTAACATAGAGATCCAAGAGTAGAAGAGCATCCTACTATCTCAAGATGTATACATTCAGATCTAAGTGGCATCTAGAGAACTCAACTGCGAGAAGAAAGGAGTCCATCTTGGCATACCAAGCCCGTGGGACCTGTTTGAGACCATAGAGAGACTTTCACAATCTACAAACCAGTGAAGAGTCCAAAACAAATCCCTGTGGTTACTCCATGCAAATCTCCTTATGTGGATCCCCGTGAAAAAATGCAGTCTTCACATCCATCTAATGTACAACCCAACCTTGAGATGTAGCAATAGCAAGTATCAGGGGAATGGAGTTATTTTTAGCAATGGGGACAAAGATATCAATGTAGTAAACATTGGGAACTTGAGAAAGAACTTTAGCCATGAGTCATGCTTGAACTTGGAAATTAATCCATCCGCTGTAAATTTGGTCCGATATATCCACTTACACTGAACCAGTTTTCTTCCCTTAGGAAGTGCTACAAGTGTTGGAAAATTGATTGTCATTGATGTCAATTTTAGAGGAAGTCTAGAAGCCTCTAGAAGTTTTGGGTATAATTAAATAAGTCTCCAAAGTGGTCCCCTTATGGCGTAGCTTTAATCATGGATCTCACGGGAAGATGCTTTGAAGAAGTCGACACGAAACCCAGAGGTGTGGTCATGAGGTCCGAAGTTCACCGAGGAAAATGAGGTTGAAAAATACTTCAAGTGTATACAAAACCCTCATAGATGAATCGTCTTCGTCATGTTGTTTCCAACAATAGGTGGTACGTCATGTAGATCCTCGCGATTGAGGAGTTATGAGGTCATGAAGTTGGAAGCCCCAAATAATGGTTAAGAAGCCCCTAAATAATTGCAACAAGAAGTTACAAGTCATTAATTAAAGGGTAAAATGGTTATAACAAGAAAGTACAGGTCGGCCCTAAAGTGAAGGAAAGAAGTCAATTGGAAAAATATAAATACACCTCAAGAAACCTCTCATCTTTACACACACAAGTTCAATGCTTATTATCTTTCAAGTGATCATTTGGTAAGTCTTTTGTAGTATATTTGAGGAAGCGGATCTGAGGAAACAACGAGTGCGAAAGTTTCAAAGTTGGAGAGAAGAAAGGGAGTCAAGAAACCCTAGTTTAGTTGACCCCCGCTAGTCAAGCTACTGGTGTCCCATGAGGCACCCCCATGGTTTGTTTAGCGTGTCAGACGAGACCCCATGTGATATCAGGCATCTGTTCAACGAGGTTAAGCCAGATTTGAATAAGGATGATTGGTTCAAGTTACAACAAGTTTGTTACATGATCTGAGATGGTATGTATCTATTGTTTCTTCATGAGGAAAGGTATGTCTTTTATATGCTTGGTTGAGGCTTGTATCACGGATGGTATGGCACATGCTTAAGGCATGTACTGGAGGCCCTTTTTGGTATATGGTTGCATATGGTTGAGGTCCATGTTTTGGTGATATTGATAAATGATTGAGACATATCACTGGTACTTAGTTTATGGATGTTATGGTTCATTGTTAGAGGCACATCTTTGTGCTATTGACATATATTTGAGGTATATACTTGGCATATAATATTGATGGTTATGGTGCATACTTGAGGCACATTATCGAGACATCGACACATCTTGGATACATGGCATATGGTATGGTACAGGATCTAGTACATCATGGTTGAAGGTTGATGTACATGTTATGGTGATGATTTTGGCATCCATGTGAGTGGATCTTATTATAGTTGGTTGATGATGGTGTATCGATTCAGTGACAAGGTTGGATGATTGGTTGATCATCAAGTGCATGTATAGGTTGATGTGACAATGATAGTGACGGGATGATGTGATAGTGACAGTGACAGGTTTGTTGATGATAGTGGAAGTTACAAGTTTGTTGATGACAGTGGCAATTACAAGTTTGTTGATGACAGTTGTTGGAGCCACCTTTTTCAACAGGTTTAAATATATTTTTTTTAATCAAATGTTGGTTTTTGAGTTCTTTTTCGCTTCGTGACATTTACATACTGAAAATCTTAGTAGTCTCGACATGCGAAGTAGCGAAGGATGTTATGTTTCATAAGTTACCACTTTTTATCGTTAAACGAAAGTTTTAACTCTTTGTACCTCGGAATATCACTCTTCGGGAGTTACAAGTCACAAGATTTACAAGCCCCGATGTGCGAGGTCACGAAAATTTTTAAAAAAGCCTACCTCAGGAGAAAGCCGAGAGTAAAATTCTTTAAATCCCAGACAAGTGCTGTTGGGATTTCGCATCTCGGCGTTCACTCTCTCCTAAAACATACCGTCATAACTCCAAAAGACGAAGCCACGAGACTTTCACATAAGTAACCCAGTTTAGTGTCCAGGGTGATTAGTTTTGACCATGGTTAATGTCTCTCAGGATTTCGCGACTCAGCATACATTCCTCCCGGAAACTATACCTTCGAAACCCCGAGTGGCGAAATCGCGATGTTGCTCAAACATAATTAATTAAAACACTTAATCTGGTTTACCTTCTGGTTTAAATAAATCACATCATAGTGATCTCGGGATTTCATGACTCGGCTAGCGCTCCTCCCGAAAACTATACCCTCGAAGCCCCAAGCCGCGAAGTCACGATATAAGTTAAAACATGATTAATTAAACACTTAATCCTCGTTACGTCCTTGCTTAACTAAATCTAATCATCGCGATCTTGGGTTTTAGAGGCTTGAAAGGTTAGAGTGAAAACTCCCGATACGGCGAACATTGAAAGGTTGTTTAAATTTTAAGTAAGATTAATCAAAAAAGCTAAACCGGCTTAATCAGTGCTCAATACAAATAATAATATGCATAGTCTACGAGGTAATTTTAAATTTCCTTGCGCCAACTTGTGTCACGAACCGTCGAAATTTATGGCATTAATTGGAAATGAGGCAAAACGGCAAGTAAGGATAGGGTCTTTATTGCTAAATCTATCTCTAAATATGATTTGACCGTTCTGTTCATAAAGACACCAAGATTTTAAATGATCAAAGATATAGATCTTTTTCCTTTCTGTTCTATTCATAAAGCTCATTTCTATCCCGTGCAGATAAGTTTTCTCAGCAAACTGATCTTTGTATGTATACGCATTTTTATTAAAGGAGAGCTAAGTCACAATCTTCTGTCATGGCCCCACGAAAAGCGTCCAAGACAAGTGCTGAGATTTTGGGACAAGGCTTCAATAATGTTTTGGATACTTCACCTCAAAGTGTTGATTCCGTACGAACCTGGTCATACATCTCAGAGGTTTTGCAATCAGATTTGGTGAACTGTTCGGACGATTCCAATGACAACGATAAAGACGACATGACTACCAAATACAAGATCATCGTCCAGGCAGAGATGCATAAAGTAGCGGCTAGGCCACATCTTATGCCTTACTATGACATGATCCGATGGGCGCTAGATCATGTAGATATCCCTACCAGAACCATCATCAGCGAGCAGAACGTCACTGTTGGGACCTTTAGACCAGAAAACTTACAGGCAATGTACAAGTTACCACCCACGTCGAACTTCACATACAATGCAGAGTTTCTAGAGGATTTTAAACAGAAGGAGTGTGAGCAATACGGGAAAAGATTATCTGATTTGATCAAGGATTGGGTCTCACACCCAGCAAAGTTCAGGGCAGATAGCAATGGAGTTTATTCCATATCTTCTTTGGAATCATAGTTCAAATACATAGCGATGATGACCTGTAGATTGTACGGGAGGGAAGACACCGCACATTTTTTCCTCCCATGGGTGCCTCTGATACATACAGTAGCAGAAGGTTATTCTTTCGACAGGGCCAAACTGTTATCAGATAGTCTAACCAATCGGATTACAGAATATCAGACGCAGAGGTCAAGCGGGAAAGCCGCCTCATTTTTTATGTCTGAATACATCATGGACGCCATGTGTTCCATGACACCTTTTCCCTTAATGAGTTGGAGCTAGGCTCCATCGGAGACTGAGCCTATCCATGTCTATCATTCTAAGCTTTGGGAGGATAAGGCCTCAAATTTTATATATGAAATCTTCAATTGGGTAATGGTACCAATGCAATTCGCCATCTTCGGTAATCCACCACCCCGGATCTCAGATAGCATTGTGGACAATTTGAGAAAGGTGGTCGACTGGTACGTGGACGAAGAGTTTTCATACATCAGAGTTTTTGACGCTTTTGTCCCGCCACACGCTCTACCATTATTTATACCCGATAGGTTGGCCTCTCGTGAGATCACCATGCAAACCGTGATTGGTGGCATAAGTAAAGAGTTGAAGGGGTTTTCAAAGAAGGTATGGCCACCTATTCTTTATTATATTTCGAGCATGCAAAGGCTGAGGCAGAAGCCTTAGAAGATATAAAATTAGTCCATATTGAATTCAAGAAACATGACCCACATAGGGTCATGAGTAATCACTTGGCTAGTTGTGGCCTTAAAAGGTTTGAGCATGAGAATTCGCCTCATGATGATATTTTCCGAGGCACGAGATCGTATGCTAAGGTTTTGGCTCAGATACAAGTCTTGTCGCCTGAAGAGAGGACCGATGTTTTAAAATTCCAAGAACATAGGCACAACTGCCTTCCCCCAATATTACGGGGCAAGAATCCAACGACCGTAGAGGTGCAGAAAACAAAAGCCGAAGGCTCCAAAGATTCAGCACCTGGCCAAGAAGAACAATGGGATAAAGAAGAGCAAACCGGGGGCCCAAAACAGGAAGTCAAGGCTTCTGATCCTCCAAGTGAGCCAACTTCGGTCGTTTATCCAAGGAAATCATATAAACAGGTCAGTAATCCCATTGTTTCTGTTACTCCCCTGCAGTCGAAAAAGGGAATACCAGACACAGGTTGGATTTTTGGTGAATAATTAACACCCATATCAGTGGAAGAGCTACCTCCAAATGAATTCTTCTTTGATAAGAAGAGAAAGGCTGTCGTGAGACAATAACTCTACCAAGAGGCAAGTACTGTGTCCAAGAAATTTAAAATTATAACCGATGGAAGAACCATGAAGAAAGAAGAATTTGCAACGCAAATAGCAGGAACATTAGGTGCTTTCGCTACGGCAAACCAATATTTAGTCAGGACCCTAAAAGATCAGCTGAAGCAAAAAAATCGTCTAATCAATACATTAGAGGCTAAACTAGCTACGACAGAGGCTACTACCAAAGATCAAGCAAATGCAACTTTGGAACAAGCTAAAATAGATGATCTAAATGAAATCGAGGGGCTCAAAGCTGATCTCGAACAAACATAGCTGATGGTTCAGACAAGTCAAATACAGATAGACCAGCAAGGAGAATTGATAGAGCAGCTTCGGGCCAAATTAGAGTTAGCCGAAAGCCAGGTAATCGATATCGGGACATTTCAATCCCAAGCAATAGAAATCAGAAAAAGGTTATCGATGGCGCAGCAAGGTCTGCTTGTTAAAGTAGAAATGATTCAAAGTAGTTGCCAACTCATTGATCAGATATTGGAGAACCTCTCTCTCAGAGAAAGGGAAGTCGGAGCGGCTCGGGTTGCGTTCCAGGAGGCTATTATAGCCACAACGAGAAAGGAAATAAGCAGTAGTTCTAGTTTTCCCATCTCAGAGCAGACCAGGGGCAATATCTTGTTGAAAGAATGGGAGCGAAATATATCTAAAGGAAGACAACAAGCTAAGGAGATAAGAAAATCTTGTGAAGAAACTTTCGGTTTGTTAAATGGGATGTGGTTGGGTTCTGATGGTGAAAGTAGCATTGAGATACTGGGTCAGATCAATACAGCCAAATATCTGCTAAGTATCAAGGAAAATGAAGAAAGAGAATTAGCCGAAATTTCACAAATAACCCAGACAGACATAGTTCAAATAGATAAATGGCTAATTAAACCAAGTATATTATTATGTTCTATCAGTGCCAAAGACCAGTAGGTGGAAGGAAAGTTGCCACAATTGGTGAAAGATTGTTATGTTTTTGAGGCCAATAACCAAGCAGAACCTTCTAAGTTGATATCACAGTTGGTGGAGAAGTGTGTTATTTACACGGAGCAGGTGAAAGGGAAAGTTTCCGGTACTAAATGAGGACAGAGATAAAGAAACGAAACATTTTAACTCCTTTGATTGTAACCGAAAACCTCTGGAACAATTGAGATTCCAACATATAAAAATCCGTATAAATATACATTTTGTAGAAAGAAAAAAGGCTAGACCTTTTTGGTCGATTGTAATAGAGGCTATCTTCTTTTTGAATTAATATAAAATCAATCCGGAGAATCCTGGTTCCGTCCCGACTATGCTATGAGTTTGTTCTCTTTGTTATTCATATTCAATCTTATTTCGCTTATATACATCTGATGAATGTTACACTACAATTTAGTAAAACTTCTACTGTGGTGGTTAAATTTTATTCATCTATATCGTTTACAATTTTTCCTCTGTATCGGCTAACAACATATACAAGACCTGTGAACCTTTAAGTTGTCATATTTTATGCTTCGTCAGATTCCTTCTTAGTCTATTTTTTTCCTCTGTTTAAGGAGTGAGATTCTCCCTTGATAGGAGCCTTACTTTATAAACAGCTAAATGTTTTTCTCATATTTCATACACTTTTTATTTCAAATATAACGTAATTACGGAAAAAGGCCTTTGGTTTGCATTTTGTCTTTGACATTAATTTTACAGTTCTCTTTATAAGATCAAATTGATACAGCAGAAAAACTTTCAGATTTCGTTTAATTTTTTTTGTTCCTCTATGACTGTCCTCATTGTAAGACAACCTAATATTGAACCTGGTTTATCGGACCAAACCCATATCGCTTTAAATATCTTCGATACTATACTTAAAACAGCCACCACCTGGGTAGAACTTGAACGTTCATGGGCTGCAATCGAACGAGATATAAACATCTAGGAATAGTTGGAAGCCAGACAGTGACAACCTAGAAATCAACCCTAGCTTCCTTTCCCGAAGGTATACTCTCCTCCCTTTTTACACCTTACTAACTTTCAGATGCCTAGACACTGTGCTTTTTAAAGCCTTAAGTACAGACTCTGGAACAACATCTTTTTGGCGCCATTGTTGGGGACCGAAGTTACGAAACCTTTTCCCTGGGAAGAACGACATATATTTTTGAGTTTCACCCCTTGATAGTGAATAAAGAGTGGGCACTTTCTAAAGGCTTTTCCTATATTTCACTTGGAGACTCTACGTATAAGTAAGTTGGCATCTGGTCGAAGGAATACCACACAAAACCCAGAGAGAAAGTAGACCACGCCTGTTTCAGATCCCGAAAAAAAACTGAAAGCTAGAGGTTCTCTTAAGCCGACTACTGCAGTCTATCAACTTAAGCACCCGCAGCCCAAGACCAAGACTTCTTGTGAACCTTCAACTTCACATAGTACCCCTCCCGAGACCAGTAATTCATTTTTAGCCAGTTCTGTGGTTAAAAGTGAAATCCTTCTGAAAACCTCTGTCGGACACAAAGGTAAAAACTCTGCAGTAAATTTATCAGCGGTTGATATCCCGCCGACTCTTCTTTTAGACTTCCTGACCTCACCAAGTCTCGAAGAGTATACTATATATTCAAATCTCACACCTGCGAGATCCCCTAATTACGTCTCCTGCAAATCCGAGGAGCCAAGTCCTCGCATCTCTATTCACCCGTCTTCGCTTTTCTCATCCCTTGAAGAAGCAAGAAATCCTCTTTTAGTCTTTCATAACCCTTTATATAACGCACCCTTTCCTCGTCAAGTAGTACCAATGGTGGCTGCTAGAGGAGGAGCAGGGGGCCAAGTGCCTCCCCCGCCCCCTAGAGTTTTCACTAAAGTGGCGGTGAGATACGCACCTTTGGTTCTACCCGTACCTCTTCATAACCTTCCTGAAAATTATATAAACAATTTACCAAAATTTACAGGGGAAGGGGACTTAACTGCGGTCGAACATATAAATTTCTTCGATCAGTTCGCTGATATTTTAGGTATGGAACACGAAGACGTTTATTCGAGATTGTTTGTTCAAACTTTTGAAGGACAGGTACGAACCTGCTTTCGAAGCCTACCCGCAGGGTCTATCCTTTCTTACGATGCCTTAGAAGATGCCTTTCTTAGACAATGCGGTGAGAGAAAAGACCACTTATATTATCTGATCGAGTTTGGATCTTTAAAGAAAAGTAATTCAGAAACAATTATGGAATTTATCCAAAGATTTAACAAACTGTATAATAAGATCCCAGTCGAAGTTAAACCCTCCCAACCTGCAGCCAAAGTAACCTTCGCAGGAGCTTTCGAACCCGACTTCGCCCTTCTCTTAAGAGAAAGGTGGGGGGCTACCTTAACCCAAATGCAGGATGATGCTGTGGAAATCGAATCTAACATGACGGCCTCTGGTAAGTTGAAAGCTAGGGTATAAATGGGGAACAAAGAAACCAGACGTTTTAGGGAACAAGTGGGACCCTCAGGATCTAATAGATCCACAGACGACAAGATGGATGATATGGCTAGGATAATTAAAGAGTTTTCGAATAAGATTTCCAGAATGGAGCTAGATCAATCCAAGAGTGATCCTTTCGTTAAAAGAGAATTCAGAAGAAACCCCAACCCTCAAAATCATCAAAGGCAGATTAAAAATGAAGATCAAAAAATTCAAACCCCTTTAAAAAATGAAAAAATTATAGGAGGAAATGACCTAGAAGATTTCGAGGGACTTGAAGAAGATGTGACAAATTTGGGCGATGACTGCATTCATCCCTATGTAACTAAAGAAGATTACGAGAGGTCATTGAACACACCGCAAACATCAAATGAAGATGATGATATAAACAACAATGATTTCGTTGTATGTCGAGAAACGTCTAATTCCATGATAGTTGGGGTCTAACCGAGGTATAACTTGAGGTCTAAAAATAAACCTATGTTGATTTCTCAACCGAAGAAAATTCTCCCTAGATGTGAAATATATGTGCCTGCCCCGAAAGAGACTGAAACATCCAACACCAAAATAAAAGAGGTAGACTTGTTGGACCTCAAAACGAAGGAGGTTGAGACCCAAACAAGGGGAATCAAGACAACTGAGACACTCGCACCGGTAAGTAAACTCATGAGTAATAAATCTGCCCAGACAAATAAGTTGGAGAAGAAAGAGCTCGAGGTTTCAACCAGAGAAATGGACAAAGTTAGCAGTAGTTTTAGTTTTGAAAATGAGATAAATGGGATAAAAATACCAATCTCGCTGGTTGAATTAGCAAACAATCATGCACATTGAAAGCAAATAACCAAAGTGTTAGGTTGTTCAAATCAAGAAAGTCAATCAGACGTAATAAATTTAGAAGATGATAAGCCCAATATCACTTTTGGTCCACATTTCGAGGGTGCCAGAGACATCGTTGCTCCTTTCTATATCACCCTAAATGTGCATGATCGACTGTTACATAACTGCATGTTAGATTCTGGAGCTTCACATAATGTGATGCCCAAAGAAATTATGGATAGACTAGGCCTCGAGATCACCCAACCTTACAGAGATCTCTACTCTTTCTATTCGAGAAGAGTTAAGTGCATGGGTATGATAAAAGATTTAGTAGTCACCCTTGCACAGGTCCCAGTCAAAAGTGTCTTGATGGACATAGTTATTGCTAATATCCCCCCAAAGTATGGCTTACTACTATCAAGGTCATGGGGAGCCAAACTTGGGGGGTCCCTCCAACTAGACTTGACTTATGCCACAATTCATGTATTTGGTGGGCAACTTACTCGGTTATACAGAGAAACGAGGTTAGCCTATATAGTGAGCGATCCTCAAAATCCTAACAATTTTCCTGTTTACATTGCTGATCAAGATCTAGGAAATTGTATTTTGTCTTTTGATGATGGTATAGACAGTTGCACAGAAGAGAATTACATAGACGAGAAAGAATCTGAAAATATGCATAGCACAGGGATCTGGAAAATGTTTTTGACGGTGCTCTGTCATGTGAAGGAGCAGGTGCAGGAGTACTTTTTGTGGCACCTGAAAATAAATTTGTTGTCCCTTTTTCTTACAGGATTCAATGGGATATAGACTACACTAACAATGTATGTGAATATGAAGCCTTAGTATTAGGATTGGAAGTTGCCAAGAAGTTGAACATAAAGAACCTGGAAGTATATGGAGACATTGAGTTTATAGTCAAACAAATGAATCGACAATACCAGGCCAAACACCCAAGATTGAGAGTGTATAGAAATTGTGCCTAGGATCTAATGGAAAAAAAAAATTCGTCTGTAAATAACCACTTCATCCTATGCGCCAAAAATTTGCAGGCCGATTCGTTAGCCAAGGCAACCTCGACGTTCTCTCCCCCCACAGCTTTTAAATTAAAATACCATATAGAGGTAAGGCAAAGACCATCCATCCCGAACAACATACAACACTGGCAGGTTTTTTAGGATGACAAACAAATCAGGAAGTTCCTAGAAGCAGTGGGCGACTTTTTTGAAACTCACATCTATCAAGAGAATCAAAATGATCACACCTGGATCATGCAAGAAGGAGAAGACCCTCAAGAGTTCCGAGAAAAAATTGCCAACCATCGCATGTTAGTTTTAAAAAGTAATCAGATTCCAAAGGGACTAATCCCCCTGGAAAGACTTTTCGATCAAAATGACATGCCTTTAAAATCCACTCTCCAACCCCAACCATAAGAGGTTGAAGATTGCGACGTAGGGACAAAAGAGGAACCTAGGATGGTGAAAATATCAAAGTACCTTCCTCCTGAGGTGAAAAATAAGTATAAAGATTTGCTTGAATGATATAAAGACGTTTTCGCTTGGTCTTACGAAGAGCTTAGGACCTATGACACTACTGTGATCGAACACAAGATACCTTTGAAGCCTGGTGTCAAACCCTTTAGGCAAAATCTTAGACAAATTAACCCTATCCTATTACCCGTAGTTGAAAGAGAAGTTAAGAAGATTTTAGACGCGAAAATAATAGTACCACTGAGATACTCTGATTGGGTGGCAAACCTGGTCCCGGTTAGAAAAAAGAGTGGGGAGATTAGATTGTGTGTTGATTTCATAAATTTAAATAAATCTTCCCTCAAAGACAACTATCATTTACCTAAAATGGATCATGTCTTAGAAAAGGTAGTCGGAGAAAATAGGATGTCTATGATCGACGGTTTCTCTGGGTACAATCAAATTGCTATAAATAAACAAGATAAAGAAAAAACAGCCTTCACTGCACCTTGGGGTACATTCATGTATGATAAAATGCTTTTCGATCTAATGAATGCAGGTGCCACCTTCCAGTGTGCTATGGATATCGCTTTCAGAGACAAGTTTGTAGTTATCTATCTCGATGATCTAACTGTTTTTTCTAAGTCTGACGAAGATCATTTAATACATCTCAAACAGACTTTCGAAAAATGCCGCAGGTTCGGTTTGTCTTTAAACCCCAAAAAGTCTAACTTCGCCATGTGAGAAGGTAAACTCCTGGGCCATATTGTGTCCCGAGACGGAATTAAAATTGATCCCAGCCGGGTTCAAGCTATAGACACAATAAATATTCCTAGAAATGTAAAAGAAATTCAGTCATTCTTAGGAAAGATAAACTTTTTGCGAAGGTTTATCCCAAACTTTGTTGAAATTGTGAAATTAATCACAGGTATGTTAAAGAAAAACAGCGAGGTAAAATGGACAGCAGAGGCCAAAGAATTGTTTTCACGTATCAAGAAGGTTATAAGCGAGGCACCTGTACTGGCAAGCCCCGACTACCTAAAGGATTTTCTCATTTTCTCGTTCACCTCCAAGCATACCATTGCCGCGGTGCTCCTCCAGAAAAATGCGGAAGGTTTCGAACAACTGATAGCCTTTTTCAGCAAAAGTCTCAGAGACGCGGAACTAAAATACGATATAATGGAAAAACAAGCATATGCTATGGTAAAGGCATTAAAGGCTTTTAGAACTTATGTATTGCATTCCAAGATAATCACATATGTACTGACTAACTCTGTAAAAGACATTTTAGTGCAGCCTGACAGTGACAGCAAAAGGGGATGGTGGCTCGCAAAAATTCAAGAATTTGATATGGAAATAAAGCCGACGAAACTAGTAAAAGGTCAAGGTTTGGCTAAACTCTTAGCTGAATCCAATTTCAGAGCCCTCGGCATGAATAGCATATAGGGATGTGGAGAAGATGAAGATATGAGCGAGCTCTACGAGCAAACAAGTGAAATCAAAATCGAAGAGAAGTTTACCTCCTCTAACTGGTACAAAAACATAGTATCCTACCTACTGACTTTGAAGTGTCCGAGTGATTTATCTCCATCCAAAGCCAGAACGCTAAAACTACATGCGGTCAAATACTGTATATCTGAGGGAAAATTGTTTTGGAAGGACCCACTTGGCTTCATATTGGTTTGTTTGGTTGAATCTGAAACAGAGGAGGTCATAAGCGAATTCCACGAAGGAGTGTGTGGGGGACATCACGCTTGGAGAGCGACAGCTTATAAAATCCTGAGGGCAGGGTATTATTGGCCTAAACTTTTCTCGGATGTAAATGCCAAAGTCATGGCTTGTGACTCTTGCCAACTGTTTGCAGGCAAGCATAAACTCCCAGCGCTACCTTTAGTTCCAGTCAAAACAGAGGCTCATTTTCAACAGTGGGGACTGGATTTTATAGGTGAAATTAACCCCCATTCCAGCGCTCAACACAAATGGATCCTAACCGTCACATATTACTTTACTAAATGGGTAGAGGCTATTCCAACCAGGAAGGCTACAGATTCGATGGTAATAGATTTCCTAGAAGAAAAAAATTTATCTAGATTCGGCTGCCTCCGAAAGATAGTAACAGATAATGCCCAGGCTTTTAAATCTATGGCTATGATCAGTTTTTTCCAAAAATACAATATTGTACTCGGCCATTCTACGACATATTATCCCCAAGGAAATGGACTTGCCGAGTCTTCGAACAAGAGTCTGATCAACATAATTAAGAAAGTGTTGAATGAGAACAAGAGATCATGGCATGTACATTTAAAATACGCACTATGGGCAAATCGGATTGGCACGAAAAAAAATCCATCGGCATTTCTCCTTTCCAGATGGTATACGGGACTGATGTGGTATTACCCATAAACTTGGCACTTCCCGTAATGAAACTATGGCAAGATGAGAAAGAAGAACCAAACCATGTCACAAGGAGAATAAATCAGCTGATTGAAGTACAACAACACAGGGTTGAAGTGGACGGAAGATTGCAAAATTATCAAGATGACATGAAAACATTATTTGACCATAAGACTAAAGACAAAGAGCTTCTTCCGGGTGATTTGTCTTAAGATGGGATGCTAAGAAGGAAGATTCGGCGAAACACGGTAAATTCGATCATATGTGGTATGGGCCATTTAGAGTCTCAACTTCCGAAGGAAAAAATTCATTTTTATTAGAAACTCTGGATGGTAAAATTTTCAACGCCCCTGTCAATGGGCATCATCTAAAACACTACATGAAATAATTGGTTCCCAAAGGATTTCCATTGTATATACTGGTTTGTATTTGTTTTCTATTTCATGATTCCCTTGAGGTAAGTTTTCATTTTTAATTAATTAGATCAGTATAAATAGAGATACGCAATTTTCAAATACGTTCAACTCTTTTAAGGGACACTCTCTGTGTTTACAGGATTTCGGCTTGCGACCTAAACGAGCGAAAAGAGGAAACGGAAAGTCGTGTATCGGAGGCTGAATTCACCGAAATCAAGTGATAGAAAAGGTTTTCAGTTGTTTCAAAATGGTAAGGTAAAGGTATGAACTCCCGATAATTATGTTCTTTAAGAAAGCAAAGGTCTCCTAAGCGCCATAAAGGTCCCATCAATCTAATGTTTTCGTTTAGTTGTTATTAAAAAGAACAATTACTTGCTCTGGGTCCTAAGAAGTTAACTTAAAATAAAGATAGGCGATAGTTAAGTAAAGCATCTCTGGGAAAGGGTTTTCAAAAAACGATTTTTATTTTTCGACCCCTGCTCCTCAGTGTACAAAAATCTGCCTGTCACTTTTCTTCTGGTCTTCACTTTTATCTTTTTTAAAAATCCAAGTACCTTTCCGGATTTATATACATAGGGGGAAGAGATTATGTTAACTTTCAAAGTTGTAAAGCATATTTTGGAAAGGAAGTTGGTCTTCATAACTCCTCAGTCTCTTACTAAGCAAGTTATGTGTAAGTGGATCCTGACTATTCTGGGATTTTCAACAGTTTCGAAAGATTGAGGCTTGCTCTAAGGAAAACCCTTCGAAATGTTTTTTCCCCTTTTCCCTGCAAGTTAAGGTGTGGTGAAGGTTAAGGGAAGGTTGGTACCGAGAAATCAAAGTAAGTTAACAGACCTCCATTACAAAATATTATACAAACATCACCCCTCATACAAACTGATTGCCCCCACTTCGTGTCCTAAAAATAAATTCATATCTAATTGTACATCTATTCTGACGAGACGATGAAAGGAAATTCAGAAATGTTTTCCCTCATCTCAGCATTTAAATGCATAAATATATTCCGAAGTGGTGAAAGGAAATTCAGCAAAAAAGAGGCAAATAACTTCACCGGGGTACTGAACAGGCCCACTGGTAGTGAAGCAATATCTGAGATGTCTGTAAGGATTTTATACATGATTTTCACTCTACTCTGGTAATCAACTTTCTCGAGACTGGATCCACATCCTAAATCTAGACGGGACTCCCCGATTAAAAACATGTAATAAATTTCGTTGGATGCAAGCCAAAAGTTACAAGATCTGTTGGATTTCTTAGAATTGTTTTGATTTGTCTTAATGCAAACCTAAATTCAGTAAAGAGAAAGAGAAAGTCGTGAAAGGAACTGTAGCTGAGTATGAAACATAGTGAGTATTTAAAAGCTACGTAGAAGTAAAATACAAGATCTCTTCTTCCCTCTGTTTATTTTTTCCCTAAAGGAAGTTTAGCAGAAGTGAAGCAAATGACTCTATTTACCCAATATAGGCATGTGGTCTACTCTTCTTCCCATCTTGCAGGAAGACGGGATCCCTAGTTGGAGCCTATGTTGGAGCCGCCTTTTTCAACAGGTTTAAATATATTTTTTAAAATCAAATGTTGGTTTGAGTTCTTTTTCACTTCGTGACATTTACATACTGAAAATCTCAGTAGTCTCGACATGCGAAGTAGCGAAGGATGTTATGTTTCATAAGTTACCACTTGTTATCGTTAAATGAAAGTTTTTACTCTTTGTACCTCGGAATATTGCTCTTCAGGAGTTACAAGTCACAAGATTTACCAGCCCCGATGTGCGAGGTCGCCAAAAGTTTTAAAAAAGCCTACCTCAGGTGAAAGCCGAGAGTAAAATTCTTTAAACCCCAGACAAGTGTTGTCGAGATTTCGTGTCTCGACGTTCACTCTCTCCTAAAACATATCGTCATAACTCCAAAAGACGAAGTCGCAAGACTTTCACATAAGTAACCCAGGTTAGTGTCCAGGGTGATTAGTTTTGACCATGGTTAAAGTCTCTCGGGATTTCGCGACTCGGCATACGTTCCTTTCGGAAACTATACCTTTGAAACCTCGAGTGGTGAAATCGCAATGTTGCTCAAACATAATTAATTAAAACACTTAATCCGGTTTACCTTCTAGTTTAAATAAATCACATCATAGTGATCTCGGGATTTCGTGACTCGGCTAGTGCTCCTCCCATAAACTATACCCTCGAAGCCCCAGAGCCGCGAAGTCACGATATAAGTTAAAACATGATTAATTAAACACTTAATCCTAGTTACGTCCTTTCTTAACTAAATCTAATCATCGCGATCTCAGGTTTTAGAGGCTCGAAAGGTTAGAGTGAAAACTCTCGATACAGCGAACGTCGAAAGGTTGTTTAAAGTTTAAGTAAGCTTAATCAAAAAATCTAAGCCAGCTTAATCAATGTTCAATACAAATAATAATATGCACAATCTACGAGGTAATTTTAAATTTCCTTGCACCAACTTGTGTCACGAACCGTCGAAATTTATGGCGTTAATTGGAAATGAAGCGAAACGGCAAGTAAGAATAGGGTCTGTATTGCTAAATCTGTCTCTAAATATGATTTCACTGTTCTGTTCATAAAGACACCAAGATTTTAAATGATCGAAGATATAGATCTTTTTCCTTTCTATTCTATTCATAAAGCTCATTTCTATCCCGCGCAAATAAGTTTTCTCAGCAAACTGATCTCTGTATGTATACGCATTTTTATTACAGGAGAGCTAAGTCACAATCTTATGTCATGGCCCCACGAAAAGCGTCCAAGACAAGTGCTGAGATTTTGGGACAAGGCTCCGATAATGTTTCGGATACTTCACCTCGAAGCGTTGATTCCGTACGAACCTGGTCATACATCTCAGAGGTTTTGCAATCAGATTTGGTGAACTATTCGGACGATTCCAATAACAACGAGAAAGACGACATGACTACCAAATACAATATCGTCGTCCAAGCAGAGATGCACAAAGTAGTGGCCAGGCCACGTCTTCTGTCTTACTATGACATGATCCGATGGGCGCTAGATCATGTAGATATCCCTACCAGAACCATCATCAGTGAGCAGAAGGTCACTGTTGGGACCTTTAGACCAGAAAACTTACAAGTGATGTACAAGTTACCACCCACGTCGAACTTCACATACAATGCAGAGTTTCTAGAGGATTTTAAACAGAAGGAGTGCAAGCAATACGGGAAAAGCTTATCTGATTTGATCAAGGATTGGGTCTCACACCCAACGAAGTTCAGGGCAGATAGCAATGGAGTTTATTCCATATCTTCTTTGGAACCACAGTTCAAATACATAGCGATGATGACCTGTAGATTGTATGGGAGGGAAGACACCGCGCATTTTTTCCTCCCATGGGTGCCTCTGATACATACAGTAGCAGAAGGCTATTCTTTCGACTGGGCCAAACTATTATCAGATAGTCTGACTAGTCGGATTACAAAATATTAGACGCAGAGGGAAAGCGGGAAAGCCGCCTCATTTTTTATGTCTGCATACATCATGGACGCCATGTGTTCCATGACACCTTTTCCCTTAATGAATTGGAGTTGGGCTCCATCGGAGACTGAGCCTATCCATGTCTATCATTCTAAGATTTGGGAGGATAACGCCTCAAATTTTATATATGAAATCTTCAATTGGGTAATGGTACTGATGCATGTCACCATTTTCAGTAATCCACCGCCCCGGATCTCAGATAGCATTGCAGCCAATTTGAGCAGGGTGGCCGACTGGTATGTGGAGGAAGAGTTTTCATACATCAGGGTTTTCGGCGCTTCTGTCCCTCCACACGCTCTACCATTATTTATACCCGATAGGTTGGCCTGTCACGAGATTGCCATGCAAATCGTGATTGGTGGCATAAGTAAAGAGCTGAAGGGGTTTTCAAAGAAGGTATGGCCACCTTTCCCCATTCATTTAAACAGCTATTCTTTATTAGATTTTGAGCATGCAAAGGTCAAGGCAGCAGCCTTAGAAGATATAAAATTAGTCCATATTGAATTCAAGAAACACGACCCACACAGGGTCGTGAGTAATCACTTGGCTAGTTGTGGCCTTAAAAGGTTTGAGCATGAGAATTCGCCTCATGGTGATATTTTCCGAGGCGCGAGATCGTATGCCGAGGTTTTGGCTCGGATACAAGCCTTGTCACCCGAAGAGAGGGCCGGTGTTTTCAAATTCCAAGAACATAGGTGATCTAAAAATGAAGAAGACTTGAAAAACTTGAATAATTATTGCAAGTGAAATGTTATGTGTTTAAAGCAACAGGATCAATTTGCAACACATAAATTAAGGATTACTTATGTAAAATACACATAAACAGCAGCATAAACATTGAACATAAACACATGTGCACAACAATTGATAAAGGAGTTCACCCCTCTTATGGGCTACATCTCCTGGTCCAGCTTCCAATGGATCATTATTATTAATTGCTCAAAAGTGCTCAAAAACATGTCTTACAATGCTCAAATTGACAAATCGACTGCTCCAATGGCTTCCCAGCGTCCCAAAACCCCTATTTGGGCTCTTTCGGCACCTGAAACGGTCGAAAAATGAGAAAGATAGGCCTCCTGGAAGTCTCCTTCTCCAAGCTTGTTGTCTCTGGTTCTACAATTCGCACTCCCCTTTGAGTGAACCTGGCTCACATGCTCTTTTAAGCATAAAAACCCAGCACCGGGTGCAACCGCGCCAACGGTGCAAACCGTAGGACGGTTAAGGCGCCTCCAGCCCCTAACCGCCTCGGCACTTGGGCATATGGCCATGTGACCTTGCGCTGGGCAAAATGGTGGTTAAACCATTTGAAAACCGTGCAATTTCCGTTGGGACCCCGCGCCAACATTTAACACGCGGGTCGTGGTTTCAAACCCCATGTATACACATAATATATATATATATATATAATACATTGCAATGCAATGTATTGCAATACAATATAATATAAATGGAATGCGCGCGCGCCAAAACATTCGGGCCAATACATAAACGTTTGGGTCATATGTAATGTAATGCGTCCACGGGTCGGGGCTATGCCCCGGCCCGCCCCCCTTTCTGCTCGGCATAACATTCAAACTTAAATATATGTTCTATGGCATAGTGAACAAGGAACAAATGGCGGTACTTTGGTTAGCGGAGAGTTATGAAGTCGTTAGTGTTGGGGGAGGTCCGGGGGTCGAACCCCACGGACTCCCCATATAATTTTACATAACCAATTAAACAAAAATGAAGGGGACACGTGGCGCCCATGGATTGGGCCACGTGTCCTCATATTACTCGCCATCAACCGGACACGTGTCACCATCCAATACGCCAGCAACCAACCAATAAATAACTACCACGTCATCACCGTACGGCCTGTACGATCCTGCCACGTCACCGTACGGACTGTACGGATAGGTACAGTCAGCATCCAAAAATTTTGCCTGTTTGGCTTGGCGGACAGATCGTGATATCTCCTTCATACAGACTCCATTTGAGAAAGTAAATATACCACTGGAATCAGGAAGACGAGACGGACGCAATGGAACTATTTTCATCGCATTCCGAGCACTTTGAAAATTGAGCAAAATTTGATCCCCTGATCACACCTCCCCATTGGAAAGCTTTTGGACCTCCAAAAGACTATCTCAGTCTATGTGAAGATGAGGGTATAGTTCCCTCACCCTTCCAACC
>ML847944.1:0-18755 GCA_009831015.1 Picea engelmannii | reverse complement strand
AAATATATTTGAAGGAAGACAACAAGCTAAGGAGATAAGAAAATCTTGTGAAGAAACTTTCGATTTGTTAAATGGGATGTGGTTGGGTTCTGATGGTGAAAGTAGCATTGAGATACTGGGTCAAATCAATACAGCCAAATATCTTCTAAATATCAAGGAAAATGAAGAAAGAGAATTAGCCGAAATTTCACAAATAACCCAGACAGACATAGTTCAAATAGATAAATGGCTAATTAAACCAAGTATATTATTATGTTCTATCAGCGCCAAAGACCAGCAGGTGGAAAGAAAATTGCCACGATTGGTGAAAGATTGTTATGTTTTTTAGGCCAATAACCACGCAGAACCTTCTAAGCTGATATCACAGTTGGTGGAGAAGTGTGTTATTTGCACGGAGCAGGCAAAAGGGCAGGTTTTCGGTACCAAATGAGGACAAAGAGAAAGAAACGAAACGTTTTAACTCCTTTGATTGTAACCGAAAACCTCTGGAACGATTGAGATTCCAACATATAAAAATCCGTATAAATATACATTTTGTAGAAAGAAAAAAGGCTAGACTTTTTTGGTCGATTGTAATAGAGGCTATCTTCTTTTTGGATTAATACAAAAGCAATCCGGAGAATCCTGATTCCGTCCCGACTGTGCTATGAGTTTGTTCTCTTTGTTATTCATATTCAATCTTATTTCGCTTATATACATATGATGAATGTTGCACTACAATTTAGTAAAACTTCTACTGTGGTGGTTAAATTTTATTCATCTATATTGTTTACAGTTTTCCTCTGTATCGACTAACAGCAGATACAAGACCTGTGAACCTTTGTCATATTTTATGCTTTTCCTTCTTAGTCTATTTTATTCCTTTGTTTAAGGAGTGAGATTCTCCCTTGATAGGAGCCTTACTTTATAAACAACTAAATGTTTTTTTTTATATTTCACACACTTTTTATTTCAAATATAACGCAGTTACGGAAAAAGGCCTTTGGGTTTCCACGTAAATTATGGTGTACTATGTATCTATGATTATTTTTATACTATGTTGATCGATATTGCTCATGACATAATGATAATATACTGTTAATAAAGTTAATGATTACATATTCTAATTAAGTGGTAAAAGATTGCATAATATTGATTCACCCACCCCTCTCAATATTCCAACAAGAAGATCCCAAGTTTTGTTCCAAATCAACTAGTTGTACTCTCCCTCCATTGTTGAATCCCACTCAATGATACCAGATGCTTCATGAAAGCACTTTGGATCTGAAGTTGTGGCATTGTAGGAATGTGGAATATCTTGATGCTATGAGTAAGTCCTCCCAGTATCAAAAGGATCCCCAACAAAAGTGCCTACATACTCAAGTGTTTGACTAGCCCAACAAGGCATGGTAGGGGATGGAGGAAGAGAATTCTCATCCTCATAATCTAAACTCTATGAAGAGGAGGATGAAACCTCATGATCAACTTTGTGAGTAGAGACAATTGGAGGGAAATCCTCTGAGTCACTATCTATATCCATTGTGGAGGAAAGAAGATGAGAAGATGAGCTAGGAGAGTTTACCTCAAAATGCACACTACACTCAAGGAAGAGCTCATGTGTCTCGAGATCCTAGAGATGATATCATTTGACACCATTGGGGTAACCAACAAAAATGCAGGTCCAACTATGAGGTTTTAAGGTCTTGCACTTCTCCAAAGAAATATGTGCCCAAGCAAGGGAGCCAAAACTCTAAAGTGTTCACAATAGGGTTCATGCCACACCAAGCTTCAAAGGAAGTGATACCCTTTGACACCTTATGCAAAACTATGTTCTGAATGTGAGCAACATTGTTCATAGCTTCTGCCCAATACTCAAGTGCAAGGAAGCGTGCATGGATCATGGAGCCAACCATCTGTTTCAAGGGCATATTTTTCCTCTTTGCCACAACGTTCAATTGAGGTATTATATAAGCGACAATGTGTTGAAGATATCCCTTCAAGAGAGAAAAATTGTTCAAAGTAGTGGTACACATATTCTCTACCATCAACTGTGTAGAAAATTTTGATGCACTTCCCAAATTGTTTCTCAACACAAATCTTGAACTCCTAGAACCTATCAAAAGCTTATTTTTGCTGAAGTAGGTAGACCCAGGTGTATCTAGAAAAGTCATCGAAAAAAGTGAGCAAGTAGAAAGCCTTGCTGAAAGACAAAGATGGAAATGGCATGCCACGTCACTGTGATCTAGCTCAAGGACTTCCCAACCTTTCTTTTGTCAAACTTTTCCTTGGGATGCTTTCCCCCTTTCTTTTGACGAACTTTTCCTTGGGATGCTTTCCCAAGGCACAACCTAAACAAACTCCATCTGAGAAACTGATCCAAGGAAGACTTGTGACCATATCCTACATGCTGAGTTGAGTGGCTGAAGATGGGAGAAGTTATCCTACATGTTGAGCTGCTAAAGATGGGAGAAGTTGAAGAACACATGGCAATCCAAGAAACAAATGCACATATAGTATTCTTAAGAGTGATCAACCCAAAAACATTAGTCCAAAATTTTAACAAAAGAGATATATATATATATATATATATATATATATATATATATGAGCTACATGAACATTTTTTCTAGGCTAATTTTTTAAGGTTGACTATACGTGATCATGACATAAGCATATAACATATATTAATGGAGTGAGTTAATTAAGTGGACAAACTCAACCTCTTTAATTAAGTGGACAATTTAGGTCTTCTTAAGTGGACAAATTATTAATGGAGTGAGTTATTTAAGTGGACAATTTAGGTCTCTTTAAAATGATCTAAAACCTAGAAGAGCAAAATTCCATGGTGAAAGTTTCAATCAATCAACTTGAGCTATAACTTCTAGTTTTGGAAAGGAACAATATTGGGTTTGTGCACTTATTAAAATACTAGTATATTAATCATATTAACTAATTAATTAACCAATAATATAAATAATATGAAAAAAAATTATAGAATAAATAATATAAAAACTTTAAAAGGAAAGAAAAAAGTGTTATATGTCATAACATATAATATAGGTTGATATGGTATAACCTATGAACATGTTATAACATTAAAACACTCCACAAACAACCACTCAAAGTGAACCCAAGCTAAAGCCTGCCACCAATTGGACCTGATGAGGCATTGAAGACATCCTATGATTGGTAATAGCAACCAGCATAACTGAGACAAATTTAATTGTAGTTTTGAAGCAGAGGCTCTTAGTTCACTCGTAATAAGGGATTAATCCTTCCAAAAGCTTAACCTTTGGTAGTAAAATTATAAGTCACAAATACAGAAATGCGGGCCAAGGGGACGACGAACAAAACTCTCTGAAATCTAACTAGAAAATGAAGAGTCGGCAGACCAATCACATCACTGCTTAGAAGAAAAAAAAGGCGTGTAAATCAATTCCAATGAAACTGAACAACGTACAATATTTGGGGTTAAACTATATGCATACATGACGTATACCCATAAAGATAATCTTATTAAAAATGCCTACGAAATTTTCATACTATTGAAGCGTCTTAACATCGAATGTTACAGAGCATCTGAGTCCAAGTTCGAATCAACGACAATAAAATTAACTTCTTAGAAACCCTTCATCTGGATTAGGGTTAATCAAAACTGTAAATAAATGCTTACCTCCCTTTTAATTTCAAAGCCATGGAGTGGCAGAAAAGGGAATATCAAATAATAGTCTTAAACCTGCATAAACTAAACCTAATATTGGCACGACCACTAACTGCAAACACATTATGGAACGTGCACACGATGACAAAAATGCCTCTGACTGGATCTGCAAGCTTAATAACCCAAACCCAAAACCACGCATACGTTAATCAAATAAATGCGAAACAAACAAATTAAAAATATATATATAGAAATTTCATTTCAAGAAACAAACGGGGAAAAATGTGGCAAAGTGTTCGAGGCTCGTTACGCATTGAGAATCGTAGCAGCACGGAGAATTTACTACAACATTATTATTGCCGCCTCTCAAAACAAACTATGCCATCGCTCTGAGTGAGCAGCAAGATTGCTCTGCAAAGGCGGCTTATTATTTATCCCAATCATTTCACACACGCTAATCGAAATCGAAGAAACACTATTCTGCTACATTATATGACCAGATCCATGGATCAATGAAATAGAAAGGAGAAACACTATTCTGCTACATTATATGACCAGATCCATGGATCAATGAAATAGAAGAGTTTCAAGGTGGCTATGATAGAAAAAAACTGTGAATAGAGAAGTTCCAACTTTGCCTTAGGATCCATGAAATTACAGAAGGGTGTAAATGCAAATAAATAGAGTGTTAGTTTGATAAGAGAGAAATGGGAACCCTAACCCTAATAGGAGAGAACTTTAGTTCTTACCCTAATCCTGACCCTCGTAGTGTGAAATTGAACCCTAACCCTAATGGTGCCACGGAACTTGCATTTTTTTATTTAATCCTAACCCTAGCGGTAAATGAGATATAACTTGCAATTGTTTTTATTCAACTCTAAGCATCCTTTTCAATTCAACCCTAATTTTGAATTCAAACCTAACCCTAATCGTAGATATAAGAGAACTCTCAATGTTTTTTATTCAACCTTAATCTTAATTGTATTTTTTTATTCAACTTTATGCAGTTCTCTGAATTCAATCCTAACTTTCATGGCAGATATGAGAGAACTCGTCAAGAGTGGCAAGTGTGGGGGAGTCTTCATGATCTCAGGGAGAAAAAGATAAAACATTATACCCGAGGTTAGGGGAAGTGTCAAATAACCTGCCCGAAGCATATTCGATGTGGCATGGGCTCACCATAGGCAAAACTCTAGGAATAGGGGAATTAATGATCTTTGGGGACTCTATGACCATTATTAGGGCACCCATGAAGCAATCTAATCCTAGAGGGATCAAAATTTAGGGCATCATTAAGAGAATCAGGGAGATTTTGTCTCAATTTGACAGGGTAAGGCTCTTTCACATACAAAGAGAGCTAAATAACAAAGCAGATGTTTTGGAAAAATATGCCACCTCACTAAAACTAGGGGTCCTTATGGAAAATGGGGATTTATCCCACGCCACCATCCCCTAATGTTATCATTGTTCATGGATTATGTTATAATTCATTTCATTCAACCAAGGTTCATCATTGATTGTCATATCAAGTGAGCACCATGCGAGATCACACAAACGAAGTAGGTGGTGGTGATAAATGATAAGCATATGAGCCCTACACTCATTTATTTATGGTGGCTCTATTCATGGCATTTCAATGAGTGCTAAGTGGACCATTCAAATCATGAGAATTATTGGTCAGTTTCGACTAACACACATGGGAAGTCCTAGTTACCGAGTGCAAGCCCCGGAAGTGATGATTGATGTTATGTGGTTCATTTCGTTGGTTTCAATCCCACTTCTTCACCCCTATGAGCATCACCCAATGCAATGAGTACTAAGTGGACCATTCAAATCATGAGAAATATTGGTCAGTTTTGGCTAATACTCATGGATATGGGTCATAGATTAATGACTTACTCTACGTAGTTAATCCCAAAAATGATATCTAATATGTTGCACTGCGAAAGCCCCTCTATGCTTAAATAATAAGAGTGAAGGGAGCTCTAATTGGATAGTTCACAAGGCACAATATTGGCTAAGATTTTGCAAATGGGGTAGCAAGCTAAGTGGGCTTAATTGTGGGGAAAAATCCACAGTTAAGTGCACTTGAGCCAGAGGTATCTTAGGATGGGTGACCACTTGGAAAGACCTAGTTACTGGGTGCAAGCCCCAGAAGTGATGATTGATGCTATGTGATTCATTTCGTTGGTTTCAATCCCACTTCTTCACCCTTGTGAGCATCACCCAATGCAATGAGTGCTAAGTGGACCATTCAAATCATGAGAATTATTGGTCAGTTTCGACAAATACTCATGGATATGGGTCATAGATTAATGACTTACTCTATGCAGTTAATCCCAAAAATGATATCTAATATGTTGCACTGTGAAAGCCCCTCTATGTTTAAATAATAAGAGTGAAAGGAGTTCTAACTGGATAGTTCATAAGGCACAGTATTGGCTAAGGTTTTGCAAATGGAGTAGCAAGCTAAGTGGGCTTGATTGTGGGGGGAAATCCACAATTAAGTGTGCTTGAACCAGAGGCATCTTGGGATGGGTGACCACCTGGGAAGTCCTAATTACCAGGTGCAAGCCTTGGAAGTGATGATTGATGCTATGTGATTCATTTCGTTGGTTTCAATTCCACTTCTTCACCCATGTGAGCATCACCCGATGCAATGAGTGTTAAGTGGACCATTCAAATCATGAGAATTATTGGTCAGTTTCAACTAATACCCATGTATATGGTTCGTAGATTAATGACTTACTCTGCGCAGTTAATCCCAAAAATGATATCTAATATGTTGCACTATGAAAGCCCCTCTATGCTTAAATAATAAGACCGAAGGGAGCTATAATTGGATAGTTTATATGTTAGGTAGCTAGAGAGGTAGTGGAGGTCATTCAATGTAAGGTGGACTAGGTCCACTATATTATTAAATAAGGTCCGCTATGGTAGTTAGATATAATAAATGGGTAGTTAGATATAATAAATGTAAGAGGACTTCTTAGAATGTTTTGCTTCTAGAAGATTCCTCCTCTAGAATGTTCTTAGGTGATGGTAGCACTATATAAAGAGGTTCAAGCAATGTAATGGGATATGAAGAGAAGTGTTATATTTGGAGCTGAAGTTCATTAGGAGGTTGCGCCCTCAAAGAGGCAAGTGAACAGGAGAGGATCCCTTCCATAATAAGATCCCTTGTATGGTGTTGCCCTACCTCAAGGGTTTTCTTATAACAAAAGTGTGGTTTCTTCTATATTGCTTTGTGGATCTATTGTGTATTCAGTATTGGTGGTGATTATATTTGTAGATCTACTCAGGTACTTAACAATTGGTATCAGAGCACTTTCCTTGGTAGACATTGTGGGCAAATATTTTTATTTTTTTTGTAGATTTATTTTTTCGAAGAATAATAAAGAGGGTCGCGACATTCCATGCCATTTTTGTAGGCTTTGGTGAAAATTTTGCAGAAATTGGTTGTAGATCTGAGTTCCTCTCAGAAAAATACACAAGTTAAAAAAAAAATCGTCTGAAACTGAGTCTGGGAAGTAAAGTTATTTGCATTTTACAATCTGCAATTTTTTAGGGTTTTTTCCGCGGACGACCACGTGATTTTTCTGATTTCTGTAGAAGCCAAAGATGAATTTGCCAAAAAACAATTACAAATTTGAGTTCCTCTCACAATTTCACCCAAATTAAAAAATAAAATCGTTTGAATCGGAGTTACGAAAGTTAAGATATCGTTGATTTAAAATCAACCATTTTGGGGGGGTTTTCGTGACGACGACGAGATTGCAGAGTCCATAACTTTTCACAGGGTGCTTAGTTTGCTACAAGATCAGACCCATTGGATAGAGAATTTCCAGAGCTTTCTTTTGGTATATTTTATGTGGTGTTTCCAATGGATGGTCACTCTCAAACCCTCAAGGAAATTCTACACACGATTGAAGCATTCAAATCCCAAATGCATGACACATTGCATAACTTTCAAGAAGGTCTCAGGGATGGTTTTCATAGTATTCATGAGTCCTTGGCGAGCATGCAGGAGAAATATACTTTGGTGAACATCATGGATGAATATCATCAAGAAGTGTATGCTTGGTATGCTTTGGAGGACGATTGTGATGATTGGTATATGGATAGTTGTCATTTATGAGATGACAACCACTTTCATCTTCTCATTGATTACTCTGCTCCCCCTCAAGAAGAGAACTTCCTGGAGGGTAAATAGGATCATTCTCTACCTATTATTCTTCAGTTTTATTATTCTCTAGTCACAGTGAATGCATTTTTTGTTGGTTCTAAATATTTCGATCAAATGACCAGTGTCAATCTTTAGAGCATCGTTTTCAGTTGGTTCCCAAGTTCCAATATCTTCAGCGTGGAGTTCACATGAACACTTGGACATGGGACCCAGGTTCACAGTGGAAGTTCAACTACTTCAGCATAGTGGCTCAAATTTATACATGGGACCTTGGTTCTCCAGACTTCTTCAACATTGTGGTCCACAATTATCCATGGGACCCTGGTATATGGTTGTCCACACTCATAACGAGCATTGAGGACAACGCTTTCATAAGGGGGATGGAATGTTAAGTAGCTAGAGAGGTAGTGGAGACCATTCAATGTAAGGTGGACTAGGTCCACTATATTATTAAAGAAGGCCCACTATGGTAGTTAGATATAATAAATGTAAGAGGACTTCTTAGAAGGTTTTGCTTCTAGAAGATTCATCCTCTATAATGTTCTTAGGTGATGGTAGCACTATATAAAGAGGTTCAAAAAATGTAATGGGATATGAAGAGAAATAGTGTATTTGGAGCTGAAGTTCATTAGGAGGTTTCCCCCTCGAAGAGGCAAGTGAACAGAAGAGGATCCCTTCCATAATAGGATCCATTGTATAGTGTTTCCCTACCTCGAGGGTTTTCTTATAATAAAAGTGTGGTTTCTTCTATATTTCTCTGTGGATCTATTGTGTATTAAGTATTTGTGGTGATTATATTTGTATATCTACCCAGGTACTTAACATCATAAGGCACAATACTCGTTAAGGTTTTACAAATAGGGTAGCAAGCTAAGTGGGATTGATTGTGGGGAAAACTACACAGTTAAGTGCGCTTGAGCCAGAGGCGTCTTGGGATGGGTGACCACCTGGGAAGTCCTGGTTGTCGGGTGCAAGCCTCGGAAGTGATGATTGATGTTGTGTGATTCATTTTGTTGGTTTCAATCCCACTTCTTCACCCCTGTGAGCATCACCCGATGTAATGAGTGTTAAGTGGACCATTCAAATCGTGAGAATTATTGGTTAGTTTCGACTAATACTCATGGATATGGGTCATAGATTAATGACGTACTCTACGCAGCTAATCCCAAAAATGATATCTAATATGTTGCACTATGAAATCCCCTCTATGCTTACCCAATACATTTTTAGGTGTAAAATCCCAAACTATAAGATTTAACACTACTTATTGATGGCCAATCCTAAGTCAACTAGACACACAAATCTCCTCAATATCAACCAACTCCTTGGGCTAACAATGATGTAGAATATGGTTCGACTCAAGTAGTTCAAAGAATTCACGAGCTACTAAGGTCATAGTAGGCCAAAGGGCCAAGGCTAGCAAAACTTTGACCTTGATCATTCCAATAATAACCAAGTCATTGATCTCAATTGGGGTCAAGAAATCTACATAGTTCTCTCAAAACATTGTCATTGGTGGTGGTAATAGGAGGGTGTGCTCTATGTCTCTCCTCTTGAACTCCCAATAATTTAATGGCATCAAGGAGGCTTAAAGAGAACTACAAATTTGCACCATGCATAATTGTTTTTCTCATGCCCTTTGAGGAAAGCCCTATGAACCTTAAACTCCTTTAACATTCTAGTTGCACTAGGCGATAAGGCTAGTATGGGTAATATGTATTCCATTGCTACTCCAACCCAAATGAAAGTAATATGATGGAAAGTAAAGGGGCTTACCAACCCTTACAAGAAATTTTTGGTCAGAGGGGTCGATTTGTGCCTGTGTGATTCTAGTTTGTGACATATATTCTCAACCTTTTTTGCAACTAACAGTGTGTCTTGATTAGAATCGTCGTGACTTTTGATTCCCTATACAACTAAATCTTACTCTTCATTGCATATGCACTTGACAATGCAAATGAAACCCATGTTTGGTATCCAACATGTCATTATTTTGACATCAACAAATGATCCACGTGGCACCTCAAATAGGTCAACATTGATCCTCGTCTCGATTATTAATTCTTTGGCCATTTTAGCAAAATATCATTTTTTAGATTCTCAATGCTCCTAACATTGATTATAATGATTATATTACTTGATATGGGAGAATCTTAAAGGTATTAAACAATGATAAGGTTATAAGGGTAGGGTTTATATGTAATTTCATATCACGCAAAGATATGGGGGTTTAAGGCCAAATTTATTACCCGTTTTCTATAATTAACTATTTTAAATCATGTGGAGATTGTGATTAAGGCCTAGGCCAAAGAGGCTTGGGAACCTCATGGGTGGATTTGTATGACTATCTTTAACATGACAGAGGTTTTGTTTGTTTTTTTTGTTTTTTTTCAGAGATTCATTTCCATAAAGTGATTCATCATGGCCCTTGGATGTGTTTAAACATCTTGGTTATGTTTGTTGAGTGGCATGAGGTATTCGCCATTGAGGAAATCTCCTAGATTTATTGTCCAGACTAGGTTGAATTCTTAGGGATCCTATTGAAATACAAGGATTTTTTGGAACATATTTTTTATACCAATTCACAATTTCAATTTCCATGAACAAGCATGGTTCTTTAACCCACACTCTCAAAAGAGTGTTTTTCTTTAGGTTGTTATTTCCAAAGACATAAAAGAGATTTTGTATATTTAAGGGAGATGTTGAATCATCCATCAACCAATGTATTACATCAATCTCCCCAACACGTGTTTCAGGTGTCAAATCCCACATCATAGGATTAATGATTCTTATTAAAAAAAATGATGTTGTTGTCCCCAATGCCATTAAAACAATGGGTCAAGCCCCTCAAGCTTCACCCTAAACAAACAATGAAGGTTGGACAAGGGTATCAAGGAAGGTAAAAGCTCCCCAAACTCAATAGTCCCAACCAACTCCCCAAGCTCAAAGCTTTGAACATTCCCTCGATCCAACCCTATCCCATCTCATAAGAAGCATTCAAGATTTTCAATGGTTTGAAACCCCCTTGGTAGCTCACAACTCATTTTTTTGTTGTGGGTGGGGGCTAATTTCAATCTCCACCTCCATGATTGAATGCATCTGAGTCAATCCCTAGTATTCAAGTCCCTCATAAGAGGCCAAAAACATGATTGTAAATTACTTCTTCCTACCCAAGATGTAGGGTGTGACTTCTCCAAACACTTTCAATGCCATAATAGAATGGGAAGGTGAGGAGATAATGGATTACCACATAGAAAATTTGCACCGAAGGTAGTTTCATGGATTGTATAGGATTTTGCATACACATGTCGCAATCCATGGTGCTAAAAAATTAAAATATTGTTAATGATCTTGATATTCTTTGCTTGCAAGATATTAAATTAGTTTTCTGCTTAAGTCAACCATTTGGGTTATCTGGTCAAACTGTATTGGATTCTAATTAACCAGGCTGGAGGTAAAGGTGGGGGCACATCCTTTATTTCTCTAAACTAGGCATAAGATATTATCCAACACAAGACTAAACCTTGATCCCTCATACGGTGTTGTATGGACCCTATTTGATTTATAAGGTTATTTGGTTTTTTAATTTTTCCTAGCACATAGCCTTAAAATTCTCTTGGATACCTTATTTGTAATAGACTGGCACTTGGCTTAATCAAAGGTATCACTAACCTTAACATTGATGGAAGATGATGATTAGATTAATGGGACTTTTATGGACAATTCTTTCTTGATGATTTTGGAAGGAAAAAAAAAGCATCGATAACACTATGGAAGTACTGCAAATATTTTGTGAGGCTTCAATGTCTTGGTTTCAAATGTCCAAGACTCGGTGCTTCCACCTTAATCAAAGGGAGGTGCATACTTCCAATTGGAAAGCTTCTTATAATATTTTTGTGGGATAACTCTAGTAGAGATAAAGGCTTCCACTGAGTCAATTATAGCATGTGTTGTACATCGATAGATAAAAGGGGAATGTGAATTATTGGATTAGCCCCTATGTTCCAAATGGATCATTAAAATTGTTAAGGGATTCAAAACTTGGAAATTATGCTAAGAAATTGTTTTTCCTAGGGAACCCTTTATGGTTGCGAATTTGGTAGAAATATGAGTCTACAAACACTCTTAATTACCCCGACCCTTGTCAAGACAAAAAGGAATTTTATAGGTAAGAGCATTTGGCAAGTCCAGGAGGCCATCAAGCATAGATTGGTTTGGAAAAGTGATTACGTGAGGGAAAAGGGGATTTCCTTCAATTACCATTGTTTGTTGTGTTCATCAATGGTTTTGCATTATGGTAAAACTTTAGTTGAGAATCCTTGGTTATCGACCAAAATAGTGTTTAAGAAAGGCATGCATTTCCATGGAGATCTCATTGACAACTAGTCTAGAGACCAAAAGACATGGGAGACTTTAATGAGGAGTTAAGCTTATCATTATTAACAAAATTATTAGAAAAAATTTTAGAGTCCAATTTCAGACAATCTTTCTCTAAAGTTTTGCATGGCGAGGACTTGAGCTTGGTGGAAGAACTAGAGGTGGAATGAAAGGAAAGGATTCAATATTAAGTCAAACGATGGATACTGATAGTTATCTTATAGTTCGAGGTTTGATGCCAAGATTAACAAAGTCTATAGGATTAAGTCAAAAGAAAAAACATGGCTTTATTGATGAATATGCATCTAGAATATGTACCTAGAACGAAGAAATTTAACTTTTCTCGATCTCTAATTCATGAAGGCCTACCTGTTGACTCGCATCTAAAGGAAACCTTGAAGCATCCTTTTTGGTATTACAAATATGCATAGTTTTCCCATTATTGGGCTAATAATATCAATGACCAATTCCTCTAATTTAGTAGCAACCAAAAGTTTTCCCTTTTAGAATACTCTCTCCCATGGGTCATTTATCCATAATAGATCATTATATAATTCGACATTTATCTTGGTATTTTTCGGGAGGAAATATTGGAAGAATTGACTTCCATGGCCCATTTTAGGGGAAAATCGTCTGAGACATCACATGGAATTGGGGTAAAAAACTTATCAGCTTAGTTCCTACCCTCTTAACAACGTTCTACACACTGTAAGCTTTCCAATTGCACAAAAACTCACCTCAATCAAAGTTCAAATGCGAAAGTTATACCTCCTACAAGTTGACCTACCCTATTGACAACCATGGTATCGAGTGGATGTTATGTCATCCCCCATTACTCACACATGTGTGGCTACTCACATGTGGACTTTCAAGAACATTCTAGATGGTCCAAAACCCTAACACTAAATGAGAGTTGAGGCATGCAAAAACCCTAACCCTAACCTTGGACGACTATGAGGCTATGTTAAATATTTTGCCAATAAGAAATGAAGGGGTTCCATTCTTTTGATATTGTTATTGTTCCATAATTGAGCAAAGTTTCTAGGAGTGTGAAATTGAATCATAATATAGTAGGTAGAAGATTTTATAGCCATACAAGCCATAATGTCCATGGAAACACCATAGCTAGTGCCCCTTTCTTTATATGTGCATTTCACAATCGAGAAGAAGAGATCATAGCATTGGACTCACCTTCTAGCTGTATTTTCTCCCATATTGGGTTTCCCAGGTCACATCTTGTGTTTATTGTGGATGGCATGTTCATTTACTTGTTTCTTTCATTTCAGATTCAATTATTTCCATAATTTTGAGCACTGCACACTACAAGGAGAACACCTTCTAGCGAAGGTTTTTAGTGTTACAAAATTTGGAAAAAATTTCAAAAAAAACCTCTGCTACAACCTCCTCTATTGGATACAAATATTTTAGCGGATGTTCCATATAACCAAAAATATTTGGGCGAGTGGAGGTTGTAGCGGAGGTTTTTTTTCTTCGGTGTTGTTCTTATCAAAACGCACTGGTGCGGTATTGACAAACACGCATCAGAACATTACTATAACAAAACACATCGGTACATTAATATAATAAAAACACCCCAAATCTTAATATAATAAAAAAAACACCACGATGCGTTTATAACTATTGTGCACCGATTCCGCCTTTTTCGTCGTATGCAAAGCACCAATGCTCTTATAATTACTATGCACAGGTTTTGTGTTGTTTGTGTATGACGCACTGTTGTGCTTTAGGATTTTTCCACCCTAATGCGATTAAGTTATAGTTATCCCCAATGTGATTACGTTATAGTTAGCCCCGATGCAATTACGTTATAGTTAGCCCCGATGCGATTAAGTTATAGTTAGCCCCAATGCGATTAAGTTATAATTAGCCCTGGTGTGTTCACTACTATAGTAAAGGAACCAGTGCATAAATAATATTTAGAATCTCAGTGCGTAGAATAAACATAATGCAACAATACAAAAACTATTTTTAGTGCCCTAGTTTATATTACAAACATGAGCATCGTACAATTTTGAAACGACAAATATTATTATATGTTATATCATTTACGGAACGATGTGTTTTCTCAATAGTACGTATTGGTGCGTTATGATAATTAATATGTATCGGTGTGTATGACACCTCAAAACGCACTGATATCTATATTATAGCACACTCTATCTAGTGAGTTCAAAAGAATACAGTGCACTAATATGTATATAATTTAATTCATTGTTTTTTTACAAATTTTCAATTAATTATTTCAAAATCAAATATTTTTTTTATAATAATATTGTTTTATATTTATGTTGTTGCATTTCGATATAATGATTGAAACAATGCATTATCCAACCAATTAAACCTTTGTTATTTGTAACAATGCAAATCATCCACATATTAATTATCCACAAACTCAACATTTGACAATGCAATGAAATAAGAAACCCATTTTATTATATATGAATAAGAGACCCATTGTCATACAAAAAGGGACATCGTAAAGGCCGAATACAATAATCAAATTGCAACCAATTTGTAATTTTTACACTTATTGGTAACATGTCCTCTTGTAATTGGGACAATAGGTTGAATACATTAAACAAAATCTTTGATTTTCAGAGATAAATTTTCCAAAATATACAACTTGTACTAACATTCAATTATATCGATTGTCATGCATCAGTTGAATTGTTGAAATTGCTCGAGTTGTGTGCATGCCTAATTTATTCATCATTTGTAGAAAGAGATGCCTAAGTTCCTGGATAGGAAGGGGACCCTAGAACAAATGGAAAATTATAACGTTATAAGGATTTTTGGATCCAAAGAAAATCCTTCCTTCCTTCCGTGACACATATCTGACAAAATGTTTGTTGCTGAGATAGAAAGGCAGTACACCTAATGGTTGCATTTTTTCCATGAAAAGAGAAAAAAAAATTCATAACTCTGCCTTTGAAATTCAGGGATTTCATATTCAGAAATATGAACAAGATTGATGAATTCGCGGGCCACTTCCACAGCCTCAATTTAAAATATGCTGAAAAAGTAGAAGGGTTTGACCCTAGTGGTATTTTTATAGAACATCTATTGGTTGTTGGTTTCAACAATTCTTTCATTAACACTATTCTAAATGAATATGGAGACAATGCCTCAGGCACTCCCGCTCGTGACACCGACGACCTGGAGACAATACTCAACATCAATGAGTCGTACAAGCAGAGAGGAAAAGGTCCGGGTGAGAAAAGTGCTCAATCCCCGACTGCCACGCCAAAGAGTACAACATATTAGAGCAGCGTTCCAACAGCCTACCCAAGTAAGAAAGTCACCCACGGTTCTTCAGGCGAAGGAGGAGATAAGAACCCTTCTTCCAGCAAAATTGAAAGTTCTCATAAACTTCCCTTGAGGAAGAAAAGAAAAAACATTGTGCAAGAAGAGGAGGGACCTCGAGGAGAAAATGATATCCACGACCTCTCCCTCAAGGATATGGAACTCAAAATTGACATCGAGAAAGTGTTCACCAACGATGACCAGCTAGAAAACACGACTCACCAGAACCCTCGGATGGAAATAATTGCAACCGAGACCTTCGACGAAGAAGAGTCTTTTGCATTTTAGAGTGTTGTTTTTTACAGCGAATCCAAAAATTTAATTATTGAGAAAAGAGATGTAAAGAATAAGAAGGGGAAATCTTGTTTAGAGATTAACCTACAGAACATGTGGCCTTCCCAAATTTTCCAAATGCACCAAGCAACTGGAGATACTCTAGACAATTCTATTGGAGGCCTTGAAGCGGAGAATGTCAAGTTAAAGGAGGGAATCAAAGAATTGGAGGAAGCTTTAATGCGTCATCCAGTACTTGCCAGTCCTCTAGCAATGATCGAGCCTACCACACCTGCGACAAAATTAAAAGGATCGACAAGCCTCCTCACATCATTCCGAGACTATGTGGAAAAGAATATCAAGAAAATAATGGAATTAATAACTGAGGCTTGGGAGATGTCAAAGAGCATGGTCTCTTTTGGAACGCGAGCACACGCTTTTCATGAATATCTGTGAGAAGATTTGAAAAACGAGGAAGGTTTCTACCTCGATGCGGTTGTACCATTTGGTGTTAAAGTTACTAATATGACAGAATTGAGAAGAAGAGAGGAGTATCTCCCTTCATCGAACCGAATAAAACAATTGAACGCATGCTCGAAGGAAAAGGTTAAAAACCTGAATGGTATTGTTCAAGCATGCAGCCAAGCCATAACCAGAAGAGAGAAATTATTCAGAATCTAACTGAGATGGATCTAGCTGGTAGCACCAATGAGGTCCAAGACCCGAAATTGATACTCAACTCGCTGTTCTTAACCAAGCAAGAATTTTATGAACAAGTTGCGATCTTCAAAGGGTTGTCATTTGAAAAATTCTATGGCATTCTTGAATATGGTGAAGATGACGTGGAAAACTGGCTAGTTGATTATTTGATTAAAAATCAAGATATTGAAGAAGCATTGCGGAAAATTTATATTAATATAAGGGACTTGGAAGGTGAACTCTTCAATATAAAAATCTGGCATGAAATCAGCATGGCACCAATGAGGAGCTATATCGAGGAGTGGTTCAAAAATATTGTCGACAAGCTCACCAATGAAGGGAAAAGGACGGTTGAGATGGTTCTTGTAACCGTCAAGGAGAGCCATAAAAGGACATCAATGAGAAAGTGACAAACCATGAGATACCATCATAGTAAGTTCATATTGATCACATCTTTCTGTCTTTATCAAGCTCTTCATCCAGTTACTCCACCTCTTTAAATAGAAAGGTTTAACCGAAGACTGATATTTTCATTTTTCTTCTTACTAGGACTTGTTTCCATCTGCCACCTGCCCATTCGTATACATATTTGCTTTATGGTCCGCGAGAGCCCCAATCCTAGTCATTATGACAAACGCATTTTAATTTCAAAGAATGTGTATTGAACTATATATATTTTAGAAATTCCTAGAGAGTTATTTTTGGAACAATCTTGACTGTACTTTGTAGCAAAGTTTTTTCTGAAATAAACTATTTGAGATTGATCTATCATTATCTCCATTTGAGTTGCCCATGTATTACTATGTCAAAGTTCTCTTATGCATGCAGATCATTTTCTTTTAGTTTTTATGTGATTAGAAATTTTTAGCCCTACTATGATGGATGTGAGAAATTTTGTTTATTTGTTCTAAATGTATGAATGTGTGTGTGTTTCCTGGTCCATTCTCAGGAACTCTCTTTTAAAAGAAAAATTAAAATATTTTCCATTTTTTGTTATATCTATTTTACTTTCCTTTGTCTGACTTCTTTAAAAGTCCCACATTTTATAAATCTTGGACATAGGAGTACCACCTCCATAAAAACACAGGAGGATTTGCTTCTTTGTGAGGTTGTTGTTTTGTTCCTAATGGATTCAGGCGTCAACATGGCCCTAACAAACAGCCTCCTGAAAACCAGTCCAAGCCACAGTAAAAGAAGGGTCACGGGAAGACGAAGAAGGACACTGGAAAGTGGTGTGGTTTCCACAAAACCCCCTGGCACAACACTGATGAATGTTGACAATCATTGGTGGACGAGATCAAGAAAAAGGAGTTGAACCCTGATTCAGAATCTGATTCAGAAAATAATGGGAGAAGACAGATCATCGATGCAAACCCCACTACTATTATCGCGACCACAACAATTCAACCAGAAGAACCAACAAATCCTGAAGAGGGGGGGAGCCTCTTTCATTCACAGATGTGCGTGAAGGGGACCATGTTGTATTTCATTGTTAATAACAGAGGCCAAAAGAACCTCATCTCAGTAGAGGTCGTCAAAAAATTGGGATTGTCACAACACCACACGTGCATCCATACAACATCGGGTGGCTTCACCAGGGACAAGATCTTTGTGTCAACCAGTAGTGTCGATTTTCATATGGCATCCAGCCCTTCAAGGATGAGGTATTATGTGATGTTGCCTCGTTGGATGTTTGTGATGTTCTTTTGGGCCAGCCATATATGTGGAAGCGCCATGCTATTTATGAGTCTCGACCCCGTAGTTTCATTGTTACTTTGGGAGGTCATCTCTACAGGATACCAGAGGTAGTTCCAACTACTGTCCCACCTAAACAGTGTCGCAAGGTAGTATCTCATACTACAAAATTCATCTTCTTCACAATATGTTCAAAAGGTGAACATAAGGATTATTGGTTGTGGAGCTTGATTATCTTCCTGATTCAGAGGTCTTTTGTTTTCAACCGTGTTTATACCCCATGAAGTATTTACACCCCAGAAGTATGTAAAATCTTCCACGTAGGGGAGTGCAGAGGGGGGTTACCCCCTCTACGGGGTCCGGGGGCAAGCAGGCCCCCGACGAGGGTTCGGGGGTGAAGCCCCCGAAGGAAAAATTGCCTTGTAAATGTATATTGTAATTTCATTGTAAATCTGGACCATTCATTATAAGGTCGCAGATCTAATGGTAGAAATTATGTTAGGGTTTTTTTCCCTAGAAGGCAACCCTCTGTTATGAGGGAAATGTATTGCAGCTATGCAT
>ML847943.1:0-10948 GCA_009831015.1 Picea engelmannii | reverse complement strand
AACCTAGGCCCTTTAGACCTCTATTTATACTTTACAATCATTCACCAACATCCTTAGGCCAAAACCTAAGTGTCCAAAACCCTAGATACCAAAACCCTAGGTGTATAAAACCCTAGGTCAATTTGACCCATGTTTTCAGGGCTTCGCCAGCCTGTCTTTCCTTATTTCTCGTGCGGTGCTCCAAAGCATATAATGGTGGATTTTTCCTCTTTCCGAGTCATCCATGATCCTTCTTCCTTTCTTATCTTTCATCCCTGATCTCCTCTTCCAATGGATTTCTTTCTCGGGTTTTGCTCCATCGTTTCTTCTCTTTTGCTCACTTCAACCTAGTATCAATCATTGTGTCTTCTACGAAGTTCGCTTTTCCCCTTTTCTTCCTTGTTCTTTGATTCCTTCCATAACCAAGGGCCAAAAGGCCCCAAACACTCACCTGTGACTCATTCCGAGGAACTTTGATCTGACTATTCTGTTGTACTTTAACTTCGGACTACGCAGTGCAGCCTTTTCTTTTTTCTTTATGTCTCATCTTCTTCCTTGTGCAGACTGTCTTTTCTTTGTTTGGTACCCAATTTCAACTGCACCTGGTACCTAGACCCTTGATATTTGTTATTTTACTGTGAGTTACGAGGCAGCTGGTTGTCATAGTACAACTTCAGTCGACTCCCATTCACTAGTCCTTCCTTCCATTTTCCATTCAACGTCTTCAGTTGTGCATCTCCTCCTTCTGTAACATAGGCGATCTCTTATGGCCCCAATCAATGCATTCTGAACTTCCCAGGATGCTTGATGAACTTGTTGTCATAAACTAGCACTAGATCTCCTTGTCTAAATGCCTTCTTCTTGATGTGCCTGTCATGATAGGCCTTTTCTCTTTCCTTCTGTACTTGCTGATGGAATCCTACAATGAATCTATCTTCCTCAAGTTCGACCAACTGTGTAAGTATTTCTTGAACATCTCCAGTATCATCCATACATGTAAAGGAAGCAATTCTCAGGCTTGGTACCAAATACTCTATTGGAACAATAACTTCAATAACATAGACCAACTTAAAAGGGGTTTGCATTGTCATCTTCTTCCACGTGGTTCTATAGGCCCATAATACTGCTGGTACTCTTAAATCCCAATCATCCCTGTTCACATAGCATATCTTGGTTAGTGTTATTTCCAAAATCTTGTTGAATGCTTCAATTGTCCCATTTGCTTGTGGATGATACAGTGTGCTCTTCTGATGGTGGACTGCAAATTCTTCACTCAAGGCTTCAATTTTCTTATTGATGAAATGTGTTCCTTGATCGCTCATGAGGATCTTTGGGCATCCAAACCTGGTTATGATGTCATCAAATATGAAGTGCACAGTTGTATTTGCACTACAGTCCTTAACTGCTCGAGCTTCGGCCCATCTAGTCAAGTACTCTATTGTTGTGATTATGTATCTTTTTCATGTGTGCTTTCTTGGTGGATTTATAGGTCCAACAAAGTCAATGGCCCATTTCTCGAATACTTTTAGGGTCAATTTTGGTGCCAATGGAATTTCATCTCTTCTGGATGGTTTCCCAACCCTTTGGCATACATCGCAGGCTCTGGAATAGTCTTTAGCATCTCTGTGTAAGGTAGGTCACCAAAGGCCAGCTCTTAGGACCTTCTGCATAGTTTCTTTCCCTGCATAATGTCCTCCTACGATGCCTTCATGAGCTTTTGTGAGGATCAACGGGCGTTATGCCTCCATAAAACATCTTCTCAAGATCTCATCTAGTCCCATATTGTATAGCTGACCGGCTATGAGTGAAAATTCTGCAGAGCGCACCACTGGTTATTTCTTCTGGGGAATTATGTACTCGCTAGGTGCCATTCCAGTTGACACGAACTGGACTATGTCTGCGAAGTGATCATCGATATTTCTAATAGCTAGGATTTGTGCATATGGAAGTGTATATTCCAAATTAGTGGGTTCTTCTCCATGTTCCAACCTCGACAAGTGGTCAGGACCCTTGTTCATTCTTCCTGGTTTTACTATGATCTCAAAATCATACTCTTGAAATAGAAACAACCATCTGCATATCCTTCCCCCAAACACTATCTTGTTGACTAGGTACTTCAGCGCAGAGTGATCAGTAAACATTTTAAAGTGTCCTCCCAACAAATAGTGGAGAATTTTTTGTAATGCGTACACCATGGCTAATCCCTCTCTTTTTGTAGTGGTATAATTAATCTCAACTGTGAATAACTTTCTGCTAGAAAATACTAGAGGATGGTCAATATCTCCTTCTCTCAGTTGTGCTTATATGGCTCCTCAAGCAATAGAGGATGCATCGACATGTACATGAAACTCTTGGGTCTAGTCTGGAAAAACCAAAATGGGTGCATTAACCCTTTTCTCTTTCAGTGTGTCAAAGCTCTATTGGCATTCTTTAGTCCAACTAAACTGGCAATCCTTCTTCAATATCTTCTCCATGAGTGTTGTGATCTGAGCATATCCCTTATTGAACTTCCTATAGTATCTTGTGTGTCCCAACGCAGTGCACAACTGTTTAACTATTGTAGGAGGGGGCAAATCAACTATAATGGCTATATTGGATGGATCTACCAGTAAACCTTTCTTACATACAATATGTCCTAATAAAACTCCAAATGGGGAAAAGAAAATTCACTTATTTAGATTCAAATCAATTTGACACTTCCTCCATTTATCCAACATTAGCCTTAGACATTCAATGTGATTCTTCAATAAACTAAAGACAGTCCAATCATCAAAATATGCTTCTAAACATTTCTGCAAAAACTCAATGAATGCTTCGACCACCACCCTGGAAAATATGGTTGGGGAATTCTTCAATCCAAATGGAATTATTGTATACTGGTAGGACCCCCATTCTGTTGCAAATGTGGTCTTGTGGCAATCTTCCTTGGAAGTCCGGATCTGATGGTATCCTGAAAATCCATATGAAAAAGAATATACCACTTGGTCTCCCACATTATCTAACACTTCGTCAGAGAATGGTGTAGGGAAGGGGTCATGCAAACAAGCATCATTCAACTTCCGGAGGTCTACACATATTATGATATCTCATTTCTTCTTGCGTGTACCACCATAGGGATAATCCACATATTATAATCCCTGCTTCCAGCATTCTGTCAAGCTCAATCTTCACTTTCTCATTACATTTGTGGTTCAATCTGTAAGGTCTCTATTTGACTGGTCTAGCATATGGATTTAAGGGAATCCTCATCTCTCCCATAGGCCCTTTAATGCCCTTCATATCAGTTAACTTGGATGGAAGCAAGTCCTGATACTCGTGCAGTAACTCAGTAATCTTGTCAATGGTGGAAGCATCCAAATAATCTTCGATATTGGCAAGCTTCGGTGTCTCCTCTATTCCAATATTGAATTTCTTAATCTTAATCGGTTTTCCAATGAATGGAAACTCAATTCCTAGTCCTTCCACATCTCTCTGGCCTTTTTTTTCTACGATTTTTACTTTCCTCGGGTCATCATCTTCATCTGCATTAATGTTGTAAAAGCCTTGTAGTTTCTGGAGAGGCGCAGTCCATTCACCCTCTTCCTGTTCTAAGGGAAGGATGGATACCTCCTCGAATACCTTTTGTCTCACAATCTGTAATTCTTGATATACTGATGAAAATTGACTTTCAAACAGGAATGTAGTTATAAAATTATGAGTCATACCTTCCCAATCCGTAGTGATGAGGCACAAATCTTCTTGGAGCTACCAGTTGATAGGTAACATGTCTAGCGTGTTCATGAATTTGTGTACCCGTTGTTCTTTTGGAATGTCACTCCAGGCCTCTTCAAAGCTTCGCACATGGTCCGTTGGGAAGCTTCGACCTATGTAGCAAACTTCGTAGCCTTCTACCTGTGTTGAGAACCTTGTTTTCATTAAGGTACAACACTGTATCCAATCTGTAATATTACTTTTATGTGTCCCCCACCATATCACAGGTGTGGATTTCATGGCCTCATCCATGGCTAGTAATCTTTGTTGTATTGGTAAATTCTCCTCAAAGTCCGACAAGAATGTTTCTAAAGGATTCAAACCATCAAAGGTGGGTAAGTTACTTACTGTTGTGCCAATCCAACAAACTTCTCTAGTTAATCTAGCACATCTTCTTGTGGATACTTCGTACATATTATTTTTCCAGTTTTTCAATGCTTCTTCTGAATCTGATGAACATGCTCTCTCACTTTTCCAGCTTAGATTCCCATTGGCTGTAGGATTAATGTAATCCTGTTGTCTTGCGGTTAGCATGTAGATTTTTTCTAGTGCATATGTGTAGTCTTCTTCTCTTATGGGATATGTGTATCGCTGACCTTCATCAGGATCTAAACGTGCAATGAACCTAATACCATCACCTTCAAAATTCATACATCTCTTCTTTAAGTTAAAAAAAATAAAGTTATTGAAGGCACAGTCGATTCCCAATAGCGCGGGGTAGGGGAAACTATCATCAACTATTTCAATTACCTCAAAATCTGCAAATGTTCTTACTTTGTCGATGTCCATAGAGACATGATCCAATCATCCAAATGGGTTGACAGCTTGCTGATTATCCATCCTAAGCCTGATAAGGGAATATATCAACTTTGGTTTTCCCATCTGTGCCCAAGTTTTCTTCATCATGACATTGACCTCCGACCCTAAGTCGAGGACCAGATATTATATATCATACTCTCCTATTTGAGCATTCAAATGTAATTCCTTATTGTTCCTTCTCTTTTTACTAATTTGGTGTACTTCCCTATTCAGTAAGGGATCTATCTTTCCTAGCTCATATTTTCTTATTAAATTTTGTAACTCTTGTAAATTGCTTTCATCCTAAATCAACTTAATACAAGTATGTAAAATGTCCATGAGCTTTCTTACCTCTTTTCCTTCTCTTGGAGAAGCAGACTGATCAAATGCGTGAGGCATTCCATACTCTCTTACTTCTGGTCTTGTCTTTGATGAATAACCTTAGTCTCCTCTAAATTATTTCCATGTTTCCTCAAACATTTGTCTTCCTTTCTTTGCATCAAAGGCTTGGGTATTCTCTGCAGCTTTCCTAACTCCTGAATCTTCTGTAATCTTCCCTTGGGTCAGTTTGTCTTCTCCTGTAACAACGCCTCCTCTAGTTATAACAACAACTCTAGGGTATTCTCTGCGAGGTTCAGCATAGATCAATTGCACTTGTGGGTTCTGCTGGGGTCCTCATCTTTCCTGAAGCTTAGCTAGCAGTACAAGACAATCTTTTATAACATGGTCAAATGAGTTGTAGTAGCTGCAAGTAGTACAAGGGTTCTGACAATCCCTTGCAAGGTGTCCAGGTTGTGCAAAGTTATAACAGATGATCTTTCCTTGACCTGGAACCATTCCTCCTCCTCATCCTCTTCCTCTAATTCATGAGGATTGAAGTTTCCTCTCCCAGGAGAGTTATACTACATAGAATTTCCTTCTTGATGTACTTCGCCTTAGATATTATATATGTATCTTGACCTTTCATGCATGAGATCATAAGACCTACAATCCCTATCATCAAGCCCTATAGACTTACATAATGTACAGTACAAATTCATAGGTGTCTGAACATACTTTTTCATATAATATCACTCACCAGTGCGATGTCTGTTTCTGCATACCTCACACCAGGGTAAGGTGACTTGATTCAAGGGGCTCAGAGCTCTAGAAGCCAAGTATTCATTGAATAGAGGGTAGTGTTCCTTTTCATGACCTTATTATTTGCATCTAACACACCATATATCTTCTCTTTTATCTTTTCCCTTGTCTTTCTTCATATCTTCGACCTGCGGAGACAAACTAGTTAGCTAACTCAGGATCTGACTCATACCTGAGATAGATTCTCCCATAGTGGTTGATTCAAGCTTCATGCCAATCTCCAATGCCTTATCTTGTGAGGAAATCTTATGGTGCATCATGGGAACTTTGATGTGTGGTAGAAGGGAAGCAACATTCTTTTTTTTGTTCATCTGGGATCTGGAAAGTTAATGGGCCTGTCAATGTTTTGAATCTCTGATTGAATTCCCACACGGGTTCAACCACCTTTTGCTTGATCTCTTTCAACTCTATGATACATTGGGATTCTGATTTAGGTTTCTTAAATTCTGCAATCAGCGTGTTCCTGATTTGATTCAATGTCTTAGGTTGTGCAAGTCCTTGGACAAGCTTCATGTACTAGCTCAGTGCGCGACCTCTGAGAGTTGTAATGAGCTGGGTTCTTTTGAGAGATTCATTTGTACCATTCTTAATGTTCCATACAACTTCACACATGAACCAGTGTTGATTAGGATCTTCAGATCCATATCCCCTAAATATAGGAAGTCTCAGATCATCTTCCATAGATCTTACTAGGGTTCCTGACTGAATATGTGGTGGACTACTATGGACAGTTCCCTGTATTCTCTAGTGACTGGGATTAATCTGGTTGCTTAATACTGAATCAACAAGAAGGATAATAGTACTTACTTCAATGGTCTATGTAATTTTTGAGCCTTCAGGTCTTCCTCGGTGAATCTCTTTAGCTTTTCCTTCCTCTTTCCCTGTGGGTTTTGAGTGTTCTTCGTCTGTCAGATATTCTTCTTCTCCACTGTAGAAACCCTCCTCCCCATAGTTCTTCTTAAACAAGTTCACAATATGGACTTCTCTAAACACTTTCCCATTGCGCATATGTCCAGCTTCTGTGTCGATGTCGTTGTCTGAATTTTTGAACATTAGCCTTTCCGAATCCAACCAATCTATTGTATCTTCAATATGTTCTTCTCATGCAACAACATCTTGAGTCTCAGCTTCAATAATTGTAAATATTTTCCTCTGGGTCCCTTAAAGAAATATCTCTCGGCTTGGTTGTATGACTCTACCCTGTCAACAACAAACTTTGTGATGTACCCTCCAATGGTACTATCAAACCAATGATCTACTGCTTGTCATACAGTGTTATCAGCTTCCTTGACCTTCTTGATCAACTCCAACATCTAGACCACAGGAACTCTAGATCAGATCTCGAATTGGGTATAGGATAATCTAGCTAGCCACTCGTATAGCTCTTGATGGATTCCTCCAAATATTATCTCATGTATATCAGTAAAAATATGCTTCTCCAACCAATCCTCTGAACTAAGATTAGGGTTCTTGTTCTAGGCTTCAACGAAGTCCTTTTCTTGATATTCTATCCACTTTTGAGTTTTTTTCTTTGATGGAAACCACCTTGACATTCCCTTAAAAACATTCCTGTCTCGGTAACAGAACCATTTGTTGGCACAGGGGTAGACCCAGGGTTCATCTCCAAGAGCACACCAACAAGCCCTAGCTACTGGCCATTTCAGCAACACTTGCGAAGAAGATGCAGTCTCACCCAAAGCATCTATGAGGCGGTTGCAGGATAGAGATGTCTACAACCAAGGGGAATATCAAGTGGATCTAACACAGGAACAACACAACATTAATATATCACTTATCATCTTGATCTACTCCATGCATCTATCAAATCTACCTTAGCAATGAAATAATAGTATATGAAGGACAAATACAAAATACCAATCATACACAACACAAAATATATATGGTTCACCCTCTCTCTAGGGCTACGTCCATAGAACTATGCTATATTATATGGATGTAAAGCATAAAAGTTTGTCTTCGTTCTAAGCTAGCAGATCTTCTCTTCTCCTATGTTTCTCTCCCCTCCCTACGCGCCAAGCTACAGGGTTGATCTTCACACCCAGCTGAATATCTTACAATCCATAAGACTCTTGTACCTAGCACTTCTCTTTCTCACAATACTCTTCTCTCGACCAACTCAATATCAACAGTAATAATAACAACACATCAGCCCAAAAGTACCAATCCAACCTAGGCCCTTTAAGCCTTTATTTATACTTTACAATCATTTACCGACATCCTTAGGCCAAAACCTAAGTGTAAAAAATCCTAGATACCAAAACCCTAGGCGTCTAAAACCCTAGGTCAATTTACCCATGTTTTTAGGGCTTTGCCAGCATGTCTTTCCTTCCTTCTCGTGTGGTGCTCCAAAGCATCTAATGGTGGATTTTTCCTCTTTCTGAGTCATCCACGATACTTCTTCCTTGATTATCTTTCAACCCTGATCTCCTCATCCAACGGATTTCTTTCTCGGGCTTCGTTCCATATTTTCTGCTCTTTTGCTGACTTCGACCCAGTATCAGTCACCGTGTCTTCCATGAAGTTCACTTTTTCCCTTTTCTTCTTTTTTCTTCACTTCCTTCCAGAACCAAGGGCCAACACCTCCCCTTATTTTTTCACTATCCTCAATGCAACTCATTTACACAACATCAAAAAGATTTTCAAAATCTTAAAAAAGATGCATGTATTATGCATGCATAGCATGTATGTGCTCCCATGTTGTGTCCTCAGGTTCGTACCAATTCCATTGAACATTTACAAGCCTTATGGCTTGATTCCGGAGATGCTTTATTTTCCGGTCCAGTATGCGCACAAGATGCACTTGTAAAATGCCTTCTTGCTCCACCTGAATCACGTTCCAATCAATCACATGATTAGCATCAAGTATTAATTTCTTGAGCAATGAGACATGAAAAATGTTATGAATAGTCATGCATGCAGGGAATGCAAGAATATAAGCTACTGGTCCAATCCTTTCTAGAATTTCAAACGACCCACAATATATGGCTTCCAACTTGGAACAGTTTCCCAGCTTCAAGGAACTTCTATTGGTTTTCACCTTCAAGAAAACATGATTCGCCGCTTTAAATTCCTTGTAAGTTATGTTCTTGTCAGCATAGATTTTCTTCCCGTCTTGGGAAGCCTTCAAATTCTGTTTAATATTCATCATTTTATCTTCCATTTCCTTGAGCAACTCTGGCCCAATCAATTCCCTATCAAATGGGTTGTCCCAGCTTATTGGGGTGTTGCACTTTCTGCCATAAAGTGCTTCAAATAGGCTCATCTTCAGTGATGATTGACACCCATTGTTGTAGGAAAATTCTACCAAGTGTAGATAATCTTCCCATTTAGATGGTTTGTCCATCACATACATTCTTAACATATATTTTATCACTTGATTTACCCTTTCTATGTGTCCATCAGACTCAAGATGATAAGTCATGCTGAAGTTCAGAATGGTTCTGAACCCTTTGAATAATCCTTTCCAAAACTTTGAGGTAAACTTTGGGTCTCTTTCAGACACAATTGTCTAGGGTATGCCATGCAGGTGTGATACTTCCCTCATAAAAATATCAACAACATTGGTTTCCTTGTGAGTAACCTTCATAGGAATGAAATGGGTAGCTTTCGTAAGCTTATCCACCACCGCCATGATGGAATCGTGCTCCTTGTTTGTTCTGGGTAAACATGTGATGAAATCCATTGTCACTACCTCCCACTTCCACTCATGAATGGGTAATGGTTGGAGAAACCCAACTCGGTGTCTATGCTCATCCTTGACCCTTTGACACTCCAATCATTTAGCTATGTACTCTGCAATTTCTTTCTCCATGCCTGAGCAGTAGTAATGGCTCTTGATTGCTGCCACTGTTTTCTGATATCCAGGGTGCCCAACATAAGGCACATTATTCATTTATTTTAAAATCGTTCTCCTCAATTAAGGATAATTGGGTTCACAAACTATGTTTCTGTACAAGAGAATTCCATCAATTCCCAAGCTATAATCTTCTCTTTTCTACTACATTTTACCTTGCTGCGATTTTGTTACCAATTCCATGTACTGTGTATCTCATTTTTCAATATCAGAAATTCTACCTTTAAGATCCCGCTGATACATGCTAATGGTTGTAGCATGTAGTTCATGCACTCTCTTGGTGAGTGCATCATCCACCTTGTCCTCCTTTCCTTTGATGTGCTTGATATCAAATTCATACTCACAGAGGAATTCCAACCATCTACTCTTCCTAGCATTCAAAGTAGGTTGATCAAACAAATACTTCATACCATTATGGTCTGTCCTCAACTCAAACATGTTTCCCATGAGGTAGTGCCTCCACTTCTTCAAAGCGTGCACTATGGCTACCAAATCCAAATAGTGAGTGGCATAGAGCCTTTCATTCTCTTTCAATTTCCTGGATTCAAAACATATCACAAACCCATTCTAGCTGAGGAATGTACCCAGTCCTTATTTGCATGCATCTATGCAAACCATGAATTCTTTATTTGAATCTACAATCTTTAGAATTGGAGCATTGGTTAACAGTTGCTTCAATTGCTGGAAGCTTATTTCAAATTCTATTTTCCATTGAAACCTCTTCCCCTTCCTTTGCAAGGAAGTGATGGGATGAGCTATTCTTGAAAACCCTGTAATGAACCTTTTGTAGTAGCCATATAGACTCATGAAGGATCTGAATTCTGTCACACTCTTAGGTGTTTTCCACTCTTTAATGGCCTCAATCTTTTCAGGGTCCACTGCTATCCCTTCTTTAGATATGATATGCCCCAAATAGTGAATTATGTTTTGATAAAATGAGCACTTGCTCAATTTGGCATACAGTTGATGCTCTCTTAGTACTTGCAACACCATCCTTAAATGATGCTCATGTTCTTCTTCTGAATTGGAATATACAAGGATGTCATCCATAAATACAATGACAAACTTGTCTAAATATTCTCGGAAAACACCATTCATTAATCACATGAAAACAACTAGTGCATTTGATAACCCCAATGGCACCACTGTGAACTCATAATGACCATACCTTGTCCTGAAGGTGGTCTTGTTTATGTCTTCCTCTTCAATCCTTAGTTGATGGTATCATGACATGAGATATATCTTTGAAAATATCCTAGTATCTTTCAACTGATCGAAGAGATCATCAATCCCTTGTAGAGGATACTTGTTCTTTATAGTCACTATGTTCAACTGTTTGAAATCGATGCACAATCTCAATGTCCCATCTTTCATATTCAGAAACAAGACTGGGGCACCCCAAGGTGA
>ML847942.1:41659-53803 GCA_009831015.1 Picea engelmannii | reverse complement strand
AACAAGAAGGACATCAATATCCTCAGATCCAACATTAATAAGCTCAATTCCTTCATTGAGACCCTCAAGGACCAATGTGCCACCATCAAAGAGATCAAAGGCACACTCGACCAATTGATGATCCATTACATGAACTCTACCTGTTCTGAAAAACCTTTCTATCATGAAGTCATCGACTTATCCCATTTCCAAAGCCCTCATTCCAATCACCTTCATCGCAACTTGTGACTTCCCAAAATTGAGGTGAACAATTTTGATGGCTCAGATCCCATGGGATGGGTCACTCAAATGGAACATTATTTCTCCTTGCATGGAATTACTGATGAGTTTGCCAAATTTTTTTACGGTATCCTCTATCTAGTTTCGAAATGCTGGAAATGGTGAAGAAATGCACACCAAGGGTATGTTGCTTAGACACAATTTGTTGCAGAGATTTATGAATGCTTTGAAACTAACACACACCATTTAGGTCATTTGACCAAGTTTAAATAATTTGACATAGTGGAAGACTTTATAACCGCCTTTGAGCACTTGGCTTTCATAATGGAGGGCATTCTAGATGTCTTCTTTCTCGAATGATTTATCAACGGACTAAAGGATTAAATTCGTGCCCACGTCCTAATAGATCACCCCCAGAATTTGTTGGAAGCTACTAAATGAGACAAGGAAGCACAACAAATTGTCTCCTCCCAAACCAAAATACCCTCCCTTATTCCTCACCTTAAACCCACCATTCCTACCCCTCCTTCCACTCCCCTTAAGATCCAAAAATTAACTAGGCCAGAAATGGCTGAATGCCAATTCAAGGGTATTTTCTATAACTGTGTTGACAATTATTTTCCAAGGCACAAGTGTAAGGAAAATAAAATTTTTATGGTCATGTCTGAGGATGTTTGTGAAGAAGAGGTAGATGTCCCCCCTATGGAAGAGCTACCCCAAATAACTGATATTACTCCACACTCTGATCCATTAGAAGTTGAACTGATGATTTCAGTTAATTCTCTCACTGGCTTCTGTACTCCCCAAACCCTCAAGTTAATTGGTTAAATTAAGCATCAAAAAGTCATCATCCTCATTGACAATGTCAACACCCAAAATTTTATTCATCACTGCATTTCCCAAGAAATCAATTTCTATATCCACGCAATCAATAATTTTCAAATCATGATTACCAATGGTGGTTCCATGAAATGTGGGGGACGTTGTGAAAATGTGCGCCTCCAAATTGGTCAATGCCACCTGAAATATCACATGTTTTCTATTGAAATGGGGAATTGTGACATTTTTCTCAGTGCATAATGGTTATACACTGTCGAACCCATTCTCATGGATTTTGATGAATTAACCATGCAATTCCAACAAGAGGGACATTAGTATAAGTTCCAAGGCATCACAACATGATCCCCTTAGATCACCAGTTCCCATAGAATGGAAAGGCTCCTCAAAAAAGGTCATTCTGGCATTATTTCCCAACTCCATTCCATTCAAGCCGTTGAGACACCATATGTGCATCCTGACCTCCAATCTATACTCTCCCGAAACGAAGATATTTTTACCACTCCCCATGTCCTTCCCCCTTCCCGTGGATTCAATGATCATTCCATTCCTCTCATACTGGGCAATATTCCTCCTAATGTTCACCCTTATCGTCATCCCTTTTCTTAGAATAATGAAGTTGAGAAAATTGTTCAAGAATTTCTCAAAGCATGTGTTATCCATCCTAGTACCAACCCCTATTCTTCTCCTGTGGTCATGGTCCTCAAGAAAGAAGGCACTTGGTGCATGTGTCCCAATTTTTGCGCCCTCAACAAACTCACAATCAAAGAAAAAATTACCTTTCTTGTCATTGACGACCTATTTGATGAATTGAATGGTGCTCAATACATTACCAAACTTGATCTCCATTTTGTCTACCACCAGATACATATGAAAGAGGAAGACATTCCCAAGATTGCATTTAGAACTCACGAGGGTCACTATGAGTTCTTGGTCATGCCCTATAGCCTGCGTAATTACCCTCCTCCACTGTTCAAAGTCTCATGAATCATGTCTTCCATCCTTTCCTCCGTCATTTTGTTTTATTTTTATTTGAGGATATTCTCATTTATAGTAAAACTTGGCATTCCTATCTCACCCATGTGGATCAAGTTCTACATCTACTCTCTCAGCACAAACATTTCCTCAAACAATTTAAATTTTCCTTTGAAGCCTTGTAAGTAGAGTACTTGGGTCATATTGTTGGAAAGAATGGCATACAGGTGGATCTTGAGAAAATTGAAGCTATGCAGGACTGGCCTTGCCCTAAAAATCTTAAGAGCTTGTGTGGTTTTCTAGGTTTAACGAGCCATCATCGTAATTTTGTTCATAATTATGGAAAACATGATTTCACTTGGAATCCAACAGTGGATCAATCCTTCCACGCCTTGAAAGAGAATATGTGCATGACTCCTATCTTGGCACTACCTGACTTCACCAAGACTTTTGTCCTAGATTGTGATGCTTTAGGAAAAGGAATTGGGGTAGTCCTCATGCAAGATGGACGACCTTTGGATTTCACTAGCAAAAAAATTTCAAAGAGACATTTGGGCCAATCAACCCATGAAAAGGAAATGTTGGCTATTTTGCATGCGGTGGATCTCTGATGTCCTTATCGATTGGGGCCACACTTCCAAATTAAAACTCATCATCGAAGCCTCAAGTATTTTTTGGAACAACAAATTTCATCCCCAGAGCAACAAATGTGGGTGACCAAGATATTTGTATTTGATTATGAGATCATTTACAAGAAGGGAAAAAAAATCTGGTTGCTGATGCTCTTTCCAGGAAGTACAAAGAAAAAGGGTCCCTCTTTCCCCTCTCCTTCATTCTACCAGAATGGATTCAAGCCATTCGACAGGAATGGTTGCAAGACCCTAAAATTTCTCACTCGATCCAAAAATTGCAACACAATTCTCAAGCTTCTCCAGGGTACTCTTGGCATAATGAATAACTTCACTATAAAGGGAATCTTTATTTAAGCAAACATTCACAACTTAAATCAACGATGCTTTCTGAGCTTCATGCTTCACCCATAGTTTGACATTTAGAATTTACCAAAAAATATGAACGAGTCAAACATTTTTTTTTTTTTTTTTTCTTTCTGGGAAGGTATGAAATAGGACATCCGCACCTTTGTGGTTGAATGTGATACCTATCAATGTAATAAAGGAGAAATTGTCAAGTCTCCAGGCACACTCCAACCACTCCCAATCCCACCTACTATTTGGACGAATATTTCTATGAATTCCATTGTTGGATTTCCTAAATCGGGTAATAAGACCGTCATCATGGTGGAAGCAGATCGTTTATCCAAATATTATCATTTTTGTGCTCTTCAACACCCATTCATCGTATCAATAATGGCTCAAATATTTATGGATAATATATTTAAACTCCATGGCATGCCTCATTCTATTGTTTCCAAGTGTGATCTAATTTTCACCAGCACTTTTTGGCAAGAATTGTTCTAGCTCCAAGGTGTTGATGTTTGGACAACATCAGGAAGACATTCTCCCAAATTAATAATTAATAATATAATGATTAATTATTAATATAATAATAATAATAAAAATAAAAACAAATAGTTATTATAATTATTAGAGACACATCCTTTCATGGATGGTCACCATACGTTCCTTTAGGTTCTCTATATATTTGACACATTCATCATCGTAATACATCATCTCATATATACAATATATATAAAGAATAATATCAACTCATATACAATGTTATCTCATAAAATATCTCATATAAAAATTCAACATGGTAGGCTTGACTCCCTCACGGGAGGGCCCATGAAAATGAGAGTAGAGTAAAGTGTTGGGAGTGTTAAATTTATGGGGTTTTTACAATCTCTATGTACACTATATTTACCTTTTACTCCTACCTAAATTATAGAAAGAATTCCATAAATTATGGAGGAAAAATTTAACGAAGTCAAATTTTATGTGGATGGATTATAACCAAATTAATGTTAATCTTTGGGTAGTTACGATAGGTATTCTCCAACTATTTATAATAAATAAAATAAAATTTAATTTTAAAAAAGACGTGTCTCTTTGGATCAATTTAATATTACTATAAAAAGACACTTGAAAGAAACAACAATAGACACACATATTTTTTGACCGAAGTTTCTAATTAGTTGAAATTTGCTAAGTGTAATTACTTAGTGAGGTTCTAGAGTTTACTAAAGAGATGCTTTTTGTTGTTCTTGTTTCTTGTTTTAGGTAGGTCACATGTAATATATTTGAGAGGGAGCCATAATTACGGTCACAGGAAGAAAAATTAAGCAAGACTTTCCAGACATAAAGTTGTGTACATCCATGTAATGAATAAGAAGAGGAGGTCAACACATGCAGAGGGAATAGATGACTTCAAAGACTATATAGCCTTAGAGAGAGTCAAGCTTCAGAAGGAGCATGCATACTTAGAGTGGAATTGATCTAATAGAGAGTCAATTTCTTAGAGACTTTCATTCAGGAAGGATTCCTCTTTAGATTCAGATTCAGATGGGAGAGACGTCCTCTAGGACTAACAGACAAAAGGCTAGACCTTGAAGAGATATGAGATCTCCTGGAGAGGATTCCCTTGTTTCAGTGAAGGAATCCAATTAGAAGGGATGTGGAATTTTTAACCTTGATTTCGAGACATGTATATTGGTTGAAAACAAAACATTTGTTTAGATACCTACGTGGTACAAGTGGATATGGATTGAGATATGCCTCAGATGGATATATGAAAATATAAAGTTATACAAATTCTGATTAGGAAGGGAGTGCAGTGGATCAGAAGAGTACTTATGGATTTTGTTTCAGTATGGGATCACTATGATCTCATGGTTGAGCAGGGAGAAGACATCCGTGGCACTCAGTACGATAGAGGAAAAGTATATAACAACCATTATTGTAAATTGTGAAGCAACATGGCTTCAAAATTTTCTTGCAGGACTTCATCTGAGACATGGTGGAGAGAGGAGCCATGTTTTGTCAATTAAAATCGTCAATGAAGTTTAGCCCGAAAAGTATTAATAAAGCCTATTATTATAAGCCAACATATAAATAATACTAGTAGGTGGGACCCCCTTGTAGATTGGAGATTAGGTCTGGCTCTCATTTAATGGTTGTACTGCTGTTCAACATTACTTACATGGTTGATGAGATCTTGTTTTTATTGGTTATGGATTAGGGTTATGATGTGTTGGTTCTATGTGCGACAAGTAAATGATGAATAAGGCATGTTATGTTCTAAGCTCTAATTTTATGTTACTACGCCTATGGTATTCATTGATACCATTGCTATATGTTCTTGGGACACCTACACAACAGACATGTTAGTAACAATACTTAAAGAGAAGTTGGAAAAGAGCAAAAAAAATATAACAGATGCAAAAGGAAAAGGGATCTAACTATGCAAATATACTACACATGAATCATTAAAATGATTATGGTTAAATCCTAGCTAGCAAGTTAATGGTTATGCGATTTGATTGAGTTATATGGTTAATATGCATATGGCATATTTTGGAAGGATAGGATGAGGATGGTGCATTTGAAAAAGTGATAGGTGCTAATGGTTATGCGATTTGATTAAGTCATATGAAATGGTGATTATGTTATGGCATAAGTTGATATGGGTCGCGCTATTGGTTTTAATGGTTGATGGTTTCGATACATGGTTTAATTAATTGGGTTAATGGAAGCTTGCTGACATGTACTAATGAATTAATTGACTAAGGGTGGAGGCGACGTGCATTTACTGCACTTCACCCTTACTCATTCCACTGGCCATCACCCTAGTCGAGTTGTTGTTCAACCTTGTTTCTATGGTTATGCTCTGATTTTCAAGCAGGGAGGAACCGCTCAACTAGCTCGCGTTTAAGGTGCTCGGATTACAGGTGTGTATTTGTTGGCCATCCATGAGTCTGATTTGTTTATGAAATGGATATTAGCTCAAATGTATGGGTTGGGTTTTCCTTAAGTATTACAACTGTGTAAATTTTTGATTTTTGGAATGAAGCGTTGATGGTTGTCTCTGCAATGATGTTGAAGTCACAGTGTTATTGGTCATCCTGGGTGTTAGCAGCCATAAGGCTCTTTGCCATCCTTGCTAGTTTTAGTTGGAGGGTTTTGTTTGGTCTTGAGTGGCTGGCTGTCTTCATGCATTTCGTATCACCATAACCAGGCTTTGGCTTTATGGGGTTTAATGGTTGGAAGCACCTTGTGTCACTGCACATTGTTCGCTTGGGCATTGGGTTGTTTTCGCTACTATGGTCGCGCAATGGGTTATGTTGCTCCTTCTTGGCCCTGTTTTCACCTCAACGTTGTAGTTGGTTGAATGGAGAGCCATGAGGGTTATACCCTGCGTGTGCTAAGTATCAATACCAAGAAAAATGGAGCCTTCCTCCTTTGTTCATAGCCTCTCCTATCACGAGATTCGTCACCCTGTCCACGAATTAAATTGTGGTTTTCTCTGTTTGTATACTATTGGTCTTAGAGGTTTTCACCATTGAGAAGAGTCAACTCCAGCCTCTCTGTGTTTTTCACAGAGAAAACCCTTAACTCCTCATGTTTGAGGGTTGTTAGAGAAGACCGTTGTGTCCTGTCAGGTTTACTATTGGTTGTTATAGATTGGTATGTATTGTCGACAGAGTTGTTTACCGGCTCGCCCAGTTGATTATGTGAAAATGGTGTTGGTTTTGGTATCTAGTCATTGCATTTGTTATTATAAGATCTGCATGGTTAATTGGACAAATCAAATACTCAGTTGCTCTCCTTGTGTTTAAATGAGTTGATAACCCAACATTGTTCTTGATTGAGTAAGTCACAATGTCGCTTCATGTCGATGCGTGGGTATGTATGGCGTTCCTACAACATGTTAGGTCGGGTTGTTGATTATTATGATAGCCCAAGTAATAGGCTCAACATTGAAATTGGTTGATTGAATATTGGGGTTGATACACAGTCACTGTATTTTGCATTGAAGTTATTGGGATGTTAAACTCAACATTAGTTACAATTGTTTAATGATGTTTCATGTGTGATGCATTCATATGTGTGGTGTTCCTACACCATGAGTAAATGGTCACTGTAACTATGTGTTTGTTTGGCCAGATGGTTATTGCAACCAGAATGACTATGGTAGTTCCAATCACTATATAAGTATGGTTATTCAATGGCGTCATCAAGGATGAGCCCGGGTTTTACACAGTATGGTTTTGAGTGCAGTTTGACTGATTTGAGCAATTCTATATGTTGTCTCCTTATGTTGGATTGATAGCTTGACATGATAGGTTGAGTTAACGATACTGTGAATGTGTGTTTTAAATATTTCAAAAGGGAATGTTGCATTGTGGCAACCATGGCATGGTTATCCACTGTGCTGTTATCAATATTAATTGATTGCACCATTGGAGGAAGTCACAGGGTTTTGAACATGGCTTGTTGCAATTTGTTCAATTTTTGTAAAATTGGGCTCGCTGTTGATGCCTCGTTGAATTGGGCTTGCATAGTCACAGAATGACACTTGCGTTGTTTGAATTGTTTTGTGTTTTCTACAATGTAGAGTGAGTTGGAGTGGTAATTGTTGTCTGTGTGGTTAAATGGCAAGCCAGGATCTTGCAATTTTGAATATGAATTGTGGTGTTAGCTGTCCACTCCGTATGTTAAATGAATACTTTGCTTTTTAACAGTGATTGGCACTGATGCTGTGACAATATAAATTCATGATGATTAAATTATCAAATGATTAAAGGACTGAATCAAGCACGAACTTTGAGTTGTATTTGTTGATTGAAATAATGTGTGAGTAGTGGTTGATTTTGATGCTGAGCAGAGTGACAATAGTTACTGGTTATGCATTTGGGAATTGTTTGAAAATATTAATGGATAATTGAAAGGAGCATAGCTCCCCTACAGGCTGTTGTGGAAAGCATACTGTCTGTTTTGATGATACTATGTTAAATATTTGATTACAATAGTGAGAAAGTTAAATAGGTAGAGTTGTTTGGACAGTACACAGTAATTGTTGGAGTCTCGGTGGTCATTTGGTTGATGTGTTTCCTTTTTGCAGAATGGTTTTATGGATCACTTAATTAATTTTATGAACAATACCTGTGCTCGTTCCCCACCATTATTTCGCTTTTCGCTAATTACAACCCCATCACCTTCCCACATTCATTTTTCACTCCCTGTTCTAAAATTGATTACAATCAAGAAAAATTATGTGTTGAAGCAGCTGGAAGTAGCAGTGTTTTAGTTGGATTATAGTGATGTTTTCCTTGGTTTGCATTACAGTTGATTGTTTGTTGTATTTGAGCAATAACCATGTTCTTCCCCCCTCATTATATCATGTTTCGCTCAATACAAACCCCTCACATATCCCAAAACCCTTTGTTCACCCCCTGCTCATTGAAAAACAATTGAACAATTTGTATGGATTGGATTGCATGAGTCTGATACGTTGCTGAGCCAAAATCTATTTCATATTTTAAAGAGTTATCATGTATGGTTGTTTAAAAAGACTATTTGCTAATCCATCATACATGTAGGAATGAGTTTTTTCAGCCGAGGTAGCCATGGACGAGGCACCCGAGGGAGAGGTAACTGGAACAGAGGCCCCAGAAGGCCAAGGTTCTCCATACATTTTGATGATGACTCACAAGAGCTTGGCCAGTTGTTTCAGGCTAGATTTTTCAATTGGATCAGGCAAGGAATGGCCCAACCTAGGCCTGAAAGGCCTCCTTTCCAAGCTCCACAATCCCCTGGTATTCCCATGCCCCCCTCATGTCTCATTGCAACCCAAGGTTCCCGAAAAGACAGATGGAAAGAGATTGTCCACTCGACAATCTCCCAACATCGTGGCTGGCCCAATTTATCCCTACCTGCTCCCCCGCCTATTAACCCCATTGTTCAAGCTGCCCCTGCTCACTCACCAGTGCAGTCCTCTCATGCTAGAAAAAGGTTGAAAACTGAGGCCCACCATGCCATTGACAAAGGAAAAACACCTGTTGCCCCTTCCTCACCCTCCAATGGCTCTGACAAATCCCTGTCTTCTCGGATGCATTTGAGGGATGATTGTTCCCACGTGATCAAGGAGATTAGGCCTAAAGGCTCAGCGCAACCAAAGAAAAATTCAGGAAAATCGAAAGGTGACAACAACAATCAAGGAAAGATTGCATCTCAGAGTGGGAAATATGGCTTTTGAGTTTTTATTTTATTTTATCTATTGTTGATGACAGTTGACTTCAGGAATTTTTGTATAACATGTTTTATTTTTGACATTGAAAGTAATTTCAAATATCATAAGCTAAATTGTCAAATGTGAATATGATGATGGAAGCACGAGGAGGTGTGTTTTGCTTAAATAACTAGTTATGTTATGACTGTTATGAGCTAAAGGGAGTCACAAGGGGTCCCACCTACTAGTTATTATTTATTTATAACCATTATTATGATTATTACTGTTCCACCTTAACTAAAAAGTTGGTTGAGTCTTTAGTTAACTTAACTAATGAGGCAGTTCAACTACCTCAACCAATTCTAATTTGGTTAAAGGAAAAAGGAAAGGGAGGATAGAAGGAGAAGCATACTAAGGTTTGCTCTTTGAGTTTATGCTGAGATAGTTCAGTTTTCATTCATTCCTTAATTTATCACAAGCCTAATTCTTTTTACGATAGTAGGGTCTTATTGTAGACAACAAGATTCGGGGCTGAATTACATCATTCAGACACTTGTTTTTCAGAGGTGCTGATCTATATTTGATAGTCTGTGTAGACTTGTCTGTTTGTGAATTAATTTTCATGACTGACAAAGGCTATTGTGCAGAGTCAAGTGGGAAAAAATTTGTGGCAAGCTGATCCAACTTTTAGAGTTCAGTTTTTGATTTTTTGTCAGAGGTCCTTTTGTATGTTCCATCGGGGATGTCTAAGTTTGACTTTGGTCCTAAATTTCTGCATGAAATTTTGTAAAAGAATGACTCTTTGGTGAATTGGAATGAAATAAAGGATTGATTTATGTATCATATGTCTTGATTATCATCTTGGTGTCTTTAATTTTGTCTTTACATTTATTTCAGCAACAATTATATTCAGAAAATCACATAAAAAGTAAATTTCCATCAAGCTTTTTATTGATAAAAGACTAGCCTAAGCACTGGTAATTAATACTTGTGAGTTAGGATGTTATTTTTGTTGGCTATAAACACAGGGTGATATTCCCGTCTATTTTTATTTAGCCAAGCATAATCTAAAAATGCTTCAGTAAGATCATTTCATATCTTTTCCTCAACACCGTGGAGCTCCAGTACAAATCCACAAATGAGCAGATGGCAGACATTCCAACCAATCCATTGTCTAGAGTAAAGTATGAGTACTTTAGAGAGAAGCTTGGCATGATGCAGAATGTCCACCCTCGTTAAGAGGAATGTGTGGTGTTTCTCTCCTCCAACCAGCTAACCCCTCTAGCCAAGGGTTTCCCCGATGATCAGTCATGTGAGGTTACTGAGGGAGTAGTGCACAACCGGGTACAATTCTTTCCTACACCATGTGAGGTGGCTAGGTGTGAATAAGACTTGTAGCTTAGCCTTTCCTACACCATGTGAGGTTGCTAGGTGTGAATGGGGCTATGGTCATAGTATTGCCTATGCCATGTGAGGTGGCTAGGTGTGAATAAGACTAATAGGAGAGAAGAAACATCACAACATAGTCATGGAGACTATGGAAGTCGTTGTGTATGAGTGGACAACGTGCTAGTAACTGTGTGCTACTAGTGGATTGCTACGTAGTCGTGAGACTATGATAATGGTTGTGTACCACTGGACAACATGCTAGTAGCTGTGTGCTGCTAGTGGATTGCTACGTAGTCGTGAGACTATGACAGTGGTTGTGTACCACTGGAAAACATGCTAGTAGCTGTGTGCTACTAGTGGATTTCTATGTAGTCATGAGACTATGATAGTGGTTGTGTACCACTGGACAACATGCTAGCAACTGTGTGCTACTAGTGGATTGCTACATAGTCGTGAGACTATGGAAGTGGTTGTGTACCACTAGACAACATGCTAGTAGTTGTGTGCTACTAGTGGATTTCTACGTAGTCGTGAGACTATGGCAGTGGTTGTGTACCACTGGAAAACATGCTAGTAGCTATGTGCTACCAGTGGATTGCTACATAGTCATGAGACTATTGTAGTGGTTATGTACCACTGGACAACATGCTAGTAACTATGTGCTACTAATGGATCACTACGTAGTCATGAGACTATGGAAGTGGTTGTGTATGAGTGGACAATGTGCTAGTAGCTGTGTGATACTAATGGATTGCTACGTAGTCATGAGACTTTGGAAGTGGTTGTGTACCACTGGACATCATGCTAGTAGTTGTGTGCTACTAGTGGATTGCTACGTAGTTGTGAGCCTATGGCAGTGGTTGTGTACCACTAGACAACATGCTAATAGTTGTGTGCTAATAGTGGATTGCTACGTAGTCGTGAGCCTATGGAAGTGGTTGTGTACCACTAGACAACATGCTAATAACTGTGTGCTACTAGTGGATTGCTACATAGTCGTGAGACTATGGCAGTGGTTGTGTACCACTAGACAGTAGTTGTGTACTACTATGACATGGCAATAGTTGTGTATTGTTGGATGACATTGCAGTAGCTGTGTGCTACTGGTTGATTACAACATAGTCATAAATACTGTGGCGGATGATTTGAGCTACCGATGGAATGGTAGTAGTAGTGTGATACTAGTTGATTACGGAGTAGTCAGTGGACTACTAAATGAAGACATCGTGAAAAGATACCTCCCTAGCTAAGAGGGAGTGTTGATGTTTCAACATCGAGCAAACATTCACTCACATGGGTGTACCTATGGTGAATGGCCGTAGTAGGCATCAGGTGGACCTCTCCTAGATTGGGTTGCAGACCAAGGGAGATAGGATACATTTGTCACAAGGGTGTTCTTACGGTAAATGGGCCCAGGTGTAGTCCTTCCTTGATCATGACAAGAAGTGATATGGACTCGAGGTGCTTGAGGTGATGAATGTCTCCCTCATTGAGAGGGAGTGTTGATGTTTGGACAACATCGAGAAGACATTCTCC
>ML847942.1:16146-41559 GCA_009831015.1 Picea engelmannii | reverse complement strand
CATATCCTTCACTTGGCAACATGACTTCACAAATTCAACTTTTAAACTTTGATTTTTTATTTTTGAAACTAAGATTAGATTTTTCTTAATCTATGGTATATACATTACATTTTTCTTTGTTTCATATGACCATTTCTCAAATTTACAGATACATCACCATATCATTTTATTTCATGAAATCTATCATCACCTAGATAGATTTTAGCACCATTAGTTTTCTAATGATAGGTTTTAAACCAATCTCTATTACAAATCATTTGAAAAGATGTTCTTGAATCTATGAACCATGCATTACAACTATCATTTCCATTGATAGCGATACATCTGAAATAAATAACTTTAGAATTTTAAGGTCGTCACTTACCTCTACTTCTCTATTAGCAAAGTTGGCTTCTTGTCTTTTATATTTGGACTCATTAAACTTCTTTTTACAAAAATTCTTAAGCATAGTGTCCAAACGTACCACATTAGTTACATGTACCATTCTTCTTCACATTAGTAGTTGTCTTTGATGAAACTCCACCTTGATATAGTTTCACGTTAGGTTTTCCTTCTTTGTTCCTTACCCGTGGTTTTCCTTTGAATGGTTGCTTTCCTTTTTCCATCAAAGTTTGATTTGAATTTTTAGATATGTTGTGTAATACCCCTAGGTCGAACCCCAATTGTAATTGTGCATTTACTTTATAGGCTGGTGAGCCAGGATATTTTGGGCCAGAGTGCCTTTGTATATATGTTTTGAGGCCATTTGTGTGATTATAAGATTGGGGAGCCTAGATACTAAAAGGCCAACAAGCCTATAATTGTAATATGTAATCACTCTCAATGAAATTAATAAAAATACATCTCTATTGTACACCAAACAGACAAAAGAGCATGGGGAGTTAGGACTACACGAGAGGGAAATGGGGTTAAGGGTCTAGGAAGAGGAGCTAACTCAAGGGGTCTTAAGCCAAGGAAATATTGTAATATTTCCTAAAGTTCAAATTCATGTGATATTATTTTATCCTAAGGTCCTAAATGTTGGGAATGAGTTACCAAGTCGGGTCAAGGCTAGTTCATATGGTGACAAGTGTCAAGTTAAGAGAATGCACATATATAGTTGGGAATTAGTGTAATTCCATCATTATTCCCATCATTGACGCACTCATTCCTTCCATCATCTGTACCTTTGTTGAGAGAGCTTGGGAAGTTAATTGTTACCCAATAATTCCTTGGTGGTTTGGGTTGAAGAAGTGAGTTGGTAAGCCTATGAGCATTCTGTGAATTGTTTTCCCTGTGTGCTAGGTTAGTGGTTGTTGCCATTTTTAGAGAAGCCTTATGTTCCAGGTGTTACATCACTCTGAGACTTCCTGTATGACTTGTTGCTAAATCCCTGGAAGGAAAGTGGGATAGTTGAAGGATTGTTGAGCAGAGAAGGGGAAGACTTCCTGGGGTGGGACATGTAGTGGGGAATGAGAGGTTATGAGTTGGGAATGGTTGTTAGAGTTAGCACTTTGACCTGAGTTATTTATGTTGCTTGTTAGACCTTAGTCACTTCCTGGCCTGGGATCCTTTTCCCTAGTGGAGTCATAGCCCCAACTCGGGGGTGACATGTTGTTGAGATTTTATGAACAACAAAGTCTATGGCTGGGAGGAAACTCTGAGCTATGCATCCAGTCGGTGTTTTTAATTAAAATATAAGTGTTATTTTGTGTGTTTTTCATGTTGAATGATGTGTATGTTTATGTTAATTCTATTATGCTTAATTGTACACATTTGTGCATGAATTATTTGTTGTTAGAACTACACATGTGTTGCATACACAGGGTATATTAATTAATTAATGGTATTAGAGGAAACATTTTATGTGTCATGGCCTATCCTGGGTGGTTGGGGACGTTACATTGTGGTATAAGAGCCGCAAGTTCAATATCGAGCCTGCATGGGCCATTTGTCTGCACGTGAAAGCTGCAATTATAGAAATTAATTTTGTATAATGTCTGCAAAGTGTTTGACAGTATTTTCCTAAGCAATAGTTTGGGGAATTTCACGAGGAATTGAGGGAATTTTAAACTTAGTTGAGGCATTTTTAAGCCATGAATTAGTCAAATTTCAAGAGTTGCAAAACAACCATGGAAAAATTGGGCGAAATTGGGCAAAAGCCCTAATTTCTGAAGTGGAATTTGTGGACAAATTGGCACAGAGGTGTCGAATTTCAAGTGAAATAATTGAATTGATATGCACAAAGATGAAATTGGCCATAGGGAGATTAATTTCAGAGTTTCCATGGTATCCTATGCGAAAATTGAAAATTGTGCATTTTTGGAAAATTTGAAATTTGGGAAAATTTGAGTATTTTACTGTGCATGACATCAACAATCATGTGGAGGACAGATTTTTATGATGATTTGAAACTCACCTCCTAAATCCATTTAGGGACACATTGAGAATTTGTTCCAATGGCATAAAATCCAAACAATTCAACATAATTCAGTTACGTAAGCTTCCAAAAGTGTGTTTGGAAAAGACCCACATGAGCACACTACCCACAATACTCTGAGCCAATGTTTTTCAAAATCGACCCCTAGTGCAAAATTTTCATTGTACCCTACTCAACAAAATCCTAGTTCTAGAGATCATTGAATAAATCATTTTCTAGGAAATGGGATCATAGGAGAGAGATACCCCTAGCTATAATTTGGTGTCAGGATGTAAGGTACTAGATGTTATTATGTAGAGCAGAAACAAAAAAATTATAATAATTATCAGCAGAAAGAGAAAAATATAGTGCACAATAATGCAATAGATTCCATCAATGATACCTTTATTATATCGATAGCCAAGTTCACTTGCCTCTTTAAGGGGGAAACCTTTCATAGAGAAGAGCTCAAGTAGAAAATGATTTCGTTAGGTACCAGATGTATTATAAAAAGCAAAAAACATAAATATTGCAGCAAATACCATTGTAACAACAAAATATAGAGAACCACAACACCAAAAATGATTACCTTTATTGATAGAAAGCCAAGTTCACTTATCTCTTCGAGGGGGAAACCTCTAGCAAAGCAAAGCTCTATTACAATAATTCTCAAGATAAGATGTTCCCATGCCTTCTACTTCTATTTATACTAATTCTATCTTCTAAAGAACATTCTAGAGGAATATATTTCTAGAAGTGAAAGATTATTTTAAGTCTTGTTACATTGACTTGTTCATATTATTATATAGGCCTTATTTACTAATGTCGGCCTTTATTACATAGAAAACATATTATTCTACCTGCATAAGGGTTAGGGAGGTTATGTCTCTAGCATGGCCTCCCCCTTGAAAAACAACCTTGTCCTCAAGGCTTGAGATGGAGAAATTGGTGCAGAATGATAGTCGACTCCCAAGTGGCATCTTCTAGTTGTGTACCCTTCCACTAAACTAAGACTTCCTTGATGGTGCACTAATAGAGGTGATGCTCATGTTGTTCCAAGACATCTTGTGGTTGCAACCAAATGGATCCTTCTTCATCCAACTCAGGGAGACTAGTTTTAGTCTAGCACTTAGTTCCAATCACTTTCGTTAAGTACGAGACATGAAAGACGGGATGGAGATTAGAGTGATTGGGAAGAGACAACTGGTAGGCCATGGGCCCCACTCACTTGATAATTGTATAAGGACCATAACATTTGGGGGTGATTTTCTAATAGTGTTTATCTTTGAGTGAATTTTGATTATAAGGTTGCAAACGAAGAAACACCTTGTCCCCTTTAGAAAATTAGCATTTTGAACATCCTTGATTTGCTTGTTGCTTCATGCAATTTTGAGACACGAACCTCATAAACCTTAGAGACACTAGGCATGTATGAAATAAATGATGGCAGATTTTTCCCGTAGACTGCTTCAAAAGGGTTTATGCGAGTGGCAGTATGGTAAGATTTTTTGTACCACCATTCAACGAGGGGTAACCACTGAGCCCATTGAGTTTTTCGATTGGATGCAAAACACTGCAAATATGTTTCCAAACACTTGTTGACAAATTTATTTTTTCCATCGATTTGTGGATGATAAGCGGTGTTGAGATGCAATTAGGTTCCTTGTGTTGAATATTATATGAGATATTATATGAGATAACATTGTATATGAGATGATATGATTCTTTATATATATTGTATATATGAGATTATGTATTACGATGATGAATGTGCCAAATATATAGAGAACCTAAAGGCACATATGGTGACCATCCATGAAAGGATGTGTCTCTAATAATTATGATAACCATTTATTATTATTATTGTTATTATTAATTAATAATTATATTATTAATTATTAATCTGGGAGAATGTCTTCTCGATGTTGTCCAAACATCAACACTCCCTCTCAATGAGGGAGACATTCATCACCTCAAGCACCTCGAGTCCATATCACTTCTTGTCATGATCAAGGAAGGACTACACCTGGGCCCATTTACCGTAAGAACACCCTTGTGACAAATGTATCCTATCTCCCTTGGTCTGCAACCCAATCTAGGAGAGGTCCACCTGATGCCTACTACGGCCATTCACCATAGGTACACCCATGTGAGTGAATGTTTGCTCGATGTTGAAACATCAACACTCCCTCTTAGCTAGGGAGGTATCTTTTCACGATGTCTTCATTTAGTAGTCCACTGACTACTCCGTAATCAACTAGTATCACACTACTACTACCATTCCATCGGTAGCTCAAATCATCCGCCACAGTATTTATGACTATGTTGTAATCAACCAGTAGCACACAGCTACTGCAATGTCATCCAACAATACACAACTATTGCCATGTCATAGTAGTACACAACTACTGTCTAGTGGTACACAACCACTGCCATAGTCTCACGACTATGTAGCAATCCACTAGTAGCACACAGTTATTAGCATGTTGTCTAGTGGTACACAACCACTTCCATAGGCTCACGACTACGTAGCAATCCACTATTAGCACACAACTATTAGCATGTTGTCTAGTGGTACACAACCACTGCCATAGGCTCACAACTACGTAGCAATCCACTAGTAGCACACAACTACTAGCATGATGTCCAGTGGTACACAACCACTTCCAAAGTCTCATGACTACGTAGCAATCCATTAGTATCACACAGCTACTAGCACATTGTCCACTCATACACAACCACTTCCATAGTCTCATGACTACGTAGTGATCCATTAGTAGCACATAGTTACTAGCATGTTGTCCAGTGGTACATAACCACTACAATAGTCTCATGACTATGTAGCAATCCACTGGTAGCACATAGCTACTAGCATGTTTTCCAGTGGTACACAACCACTGCCATAGTCTCACGACTACGTAGAAATCCACTAGTAGCACACAACTACTAGCATGTTGTCTAGTGGTACACAACCACTTCCATAGTCTCACGACTATGTAGCAATCCACTAGTAGCACACAGTTGCTAGCATGTTGTCCAGTGGTACACAACCACTATCATAGTCTCACGACTACATAGAAATCCACTAGTAGCACACAGCTACTAGCATGTTTTCCAGTGGTACACAACCACTGTCATAGTCTCACGACTACGTATCAATCCACTAGCAGCACACAGCTACTAGCATGTTGTCCAGTGGTACACAACCATTGTCATAGTCTCACGACTACGTAGCAATCCACTAGTAGCACACAGCTACTAGCACGTTGTCCACTCATACACAACCACTTCCATAGTCTCCATGACTATGTTGTGATGTTTCTTCTCTCCTATTAGTCTTATTCACACCTAGCCACCTCACATGGTGTAGGCAATACTATGACCATAGCCCCATTCACACCTAGCCACCTCACATGGCGTAGGAAAGGCTAAGCTGCAAGTCTTATTCACACCTATCCACCTCACATGGTGTAGGAAAGAATTGTACCCGGTTGTGCACTACTCCCTCAGTAACCTCACATGACTGATCATCGGGGAAACCCTTGGCTAGAGGGGTTAGCTGGCTGGAGGAGAGAAACACCACACATTCCTCTTAACGAGGGTGGACATTCTGCATCATGCCAAGCTTCTCTCTGAAGTACTCATACTTTACTCTAGACAATGGATTGGTTGGAATGTCTGCTATCTGCTCATTTGTGGATTTGTACTGGAGCTCCACGGTGTTGAGGAAAATATATGAAATGATCTTACTGAAGCATTTTTAGATTATGCTTGGCTAAATAAAAATAGACGGAAACATCACCCTGTGTTTATAGCCAACAAAAATAACATCCTAACTCACAAGTATTAATTACCAGTGCTTAGGCTAGTCTTTTATCAATAAAAAGCTTGATGGAAATTTACTTTTTATGTGATTTTCTGAACATAATTGTTGTTGAAATAAATGTAAATACAGAAGTAAAGACACCAAGATTATAATCAAGACATATGATACATAAACCAATCCTTTATTTCATTCCAATTCACCAAAGAGTCATTCTTTTACAAAATTTCATGCAGAAATTTAGGACCAAAGTCAAACTTAGACATCCCTGATGGAACATACAAAAGGACCTCTGACAGAAAATCAAAAACTGAACTCTAAAAGTTGGATCAGCTTGCCACAAATTGTTGCCCACTTGACTCTGCACAATAGCCTTTGTCAGTCATGAAAATTAATTCACAAACAAACAAGTCTACACAGACTATCAAATATAGATCAACACCTCTGAAAAACAAGTGTCTGAATGATGTAATTCAGCCCCGAATCTTGTTGTCTACAATAAGACCCTGCTATCATAAAAAGAATTAGGCTTGTGATAAATTAAGGAATGAATGAAAACTGAACTATCTCAGCATAAACTCAAAGAGAAAACCTTAGTATGCTTCTCCTTCTATCCTCCCTTTCTTCCTCCCTTTCCTTTTTCCTTTAAGCAAATTAGAATTGGTTGAGGTAGTTGAACTGCCTCATTAGTTAAGTTAACTAAATACTCAACCAAATTTTTAGTTAAGGGGGAACAGTAATAATCATAATAATGGTTATAAATAAATAATAACTAATAGGTGGGACCCCTTGTGACTCCCTTTATCTCATAACAGTCATAACATAACTAGTTATTTAAGCAAAACACACCTCCTCGTGCTTCCATCATCATATTCACATTTGACAATTTATCTTATGATATTTGAAATTACTTTCAATGTCAAAAATAAAACATGCTATACAAAAATTCCTGAAGTCAACTGTCATCAACAATAGATAAAATAAAATAAAAACTCAAAATCCATATTTCCCACTCTGAGATGCAATCTTTCCTTGATTGTTGTTGTCACCTTTCGATTTTCCTGAATTTTTCTTTGGTTGCACTGAGCCTTTAGGCCTAATCTCCTTGATCACGTGGAAACAATCATCCCTCAAATGCATCCGAGAAGATAGGGATTTGTCAGAGCCATTGGAGCGTGAGGAAGGGGCAGCATGTGTTTTTCCTTTGTCAATGGCATGGTGGGCCTCAGTTTTCAACCTTTTTCTAGCATGAGAGAACTGCACTGGTGAGTGAGCAGGGGCAGCTTGAACAATGGGGTTAATAGGCGAGGGAGCAGGTAGGGATAAATTGGGCCAGCCACGATGTTGGGAGACTGTCGAGTGGACAATCTCTTTCCATCTATCTTTTCGAGAACCTTGGGTTGCAATGAGACATGAGGGGGGCATGGGAATACCAAGGGATTGTGGAGCTTGGAAAGGAGGCCTTTCAGGCCTAGGTTGGGCCATTCCTTGCCCGATCCAATTGAAAAATCTAGCCTGAAACAACTGGCCAAGCTCTTGTGAGTCATCATCAAAATGCATGGAGAACCTTGGCCTTCTGGGGCCTCTATTCCAGTTACCTCTCCCTTGGGTGCCTCGTCCATGGCTACCTCAGCTGAAAAAACTCATTCATGCATGTATGATGGATTAGAAAATAGTATTTTTAAACAACCATACATGATAACTCTTTAAAATATGAAATAGATTTTGGCTCAGCAACGTATCAGACTCATGCAATCCAATCCATACAAATTGTTCAATTGTTTGTCAATGAGCAGGGGGTGAACAAAGGGTTTTGGGATATGTGAGGGGTTTGTATTGAGCGAAACATGATATAATGAAGGGGGAAGAACATGGTTACTGCTCAAATACAACAAACAATCAACTGTAATGCAAACCAAGGAAAACATCACTGTAATCCAACTAAAACACTGCTACTTCCAACTGCTTCAACACATAATTTTTCTTGACTGTAATCAATTTTAGAACAGGGAGTTAAAAATGAATCTGGGAAGGTGATGGGGCTGTAATTAGCGAAAAGAGAAATAATGGTGGGGAATGAGCGCAGGTATTGTTCATAAAATTAATTAAGTGATCCATAAAACCATTCTGCAAAAAGGAAACACATCAACCAAATGACCACCGAGACTCCAACAATTACTGTGTACTATCCAAACAACTTTGCCTATTTAACTTGCTCACTATTGTAATCAAATATTTAACATCATATCATCAAAACAGACAATATGCATTCCACAACAGCCTGTAGGGGAGCTATGCTCCTTTCAATTATCCATTAATATTTTCAAACAATTCCCAAATGCATAACCAGTAACTATTGTCACTCTGCTCGGCATCAAAATCAACCACTACTCACACATTATTTCAATCAACAAATACAACTCAAAGGTCGTGCTTGATTCAGTCCTTTAATCATTTGATAATTTAATCGTCATGAATTTATATTGTCACAGCATCAGTGCCAATCACTGTTAAAAAGAAAAGTATTAATTTAACATACAGAGTGGACATCTAACACCACAATTCATATTCAAAATTGCAAGATCTTGGTTTGCCATTTAACCACACAGACAAAAATTACCACTCCAACTCACTCTACATTGTAGAAAACACAAAACAATTCAAACAACGCAAGTGCCATTCTGTGACTATGCAAGCCCAATTCAACGAGGCATCAACAACGAGCCCAATTTTACAAAAATTGAACAAATTGCAACAAGCCATGTTCAAAACCCTGTGACTTCCTCCAATGGTGCAATCAATTAATATTGATAATAGCACAGTGGATAACCATGCCATGGTTACCACAATGCAACATTCCCTTTTGAAAAATTTAAAACACATAGTCACAGTATCGTTAACTCAACCTATCATGTCGAGCTATCAATCCAACATAAGGAGACAGCGTACAGAATTGCTCAAATCAATCGAACTGCACTCAAAACCATACTGTGTAAAACCCGGGCTCATCCTTGATGACGCCATTGAATAACCATACTTATATAGTGATTGGAAATACCATAGTCATTCTGGTTGCAATAACCATCTGGCCAAACAAACACATAGTTACAGTGACCATTTACTCATGGTGTAGGAACACCACACATACGAATGCATCACACATGAAAAATCATTAAACAATTGTAACTAATGTTGAGTTTAACATCCCAATAACTTCAATGCAAAATACAGTGACTGTGTATCAACCCCAATCTTCAATGAACCAATTTCAATGTTGAGCCTATTACTTGGACTATCATAATAATCAACAACCTGACCTAACATGTTGTAGGAATGCCATACATACCCATGCATCAACATGAAGTGACATCGTGACTTACTCAATCAAGAACAATGTTGGGTTATCAACTCATTTAAACACAAGGAGAGCAACTGAGTATTTGATTTGTCCAATTAACCATACAGATCTTATAATAACAAATGTAATGACTAGATACCAAAACCAACACCATTGTCACATAATCAACTGGGCGAGCCGGTAAACAACTCTGTCGACAATACATACCAATCTATAACAACCAATAGTAAACCTGACAGGACACAACGGTCTTCTCTAACAACCCTCGGACATGAGGAGTTAAGGGTTTTCTCTGTGACAAACACAGAGAGGCTGGAGTTGACTCTTCTCAATGGTGAAAACCTCTAAGACCAATAGTATACAAACAGAGAAAACCATAATTTAATTCGTGGACAGGGTGACGAATCTCATGACAGGAGAGGATATGAACAAAGGAGGAAGGCTCCATTTTGCCTGGTATTGATACTTAGCACATGCAGGGTATAACCCTCATGGCTCTCCATTCAACCAACTACAACGCTGAGGTGAAAACAGGGCCAAGAAGGAGCAACATAACCCATTGTGTGACCATAGTAGCGAAAACAACCCAATGCCCAAGCGAACAATGTGCAGTGACACAAGGTGCTTCCAACCATTAAACCCCATAAAGCCAAAGCCTGGTTATGGTGATACGAAATGCGTGAAGATAGCCAGCCACTCAAGACCAAACAAAACCCTCCAACTAAAAATAGCAAGGATAGAAAAGAGCCTTATGGCTGCTAACACCCAGGATGACCAATAACACTGTGACTTCAACATCATTGCAGAGACAACCATCAACGCTTCATTCCAAAAATCAAAAATTTACACAGTTGTAATACTTAAGGAAAACCCAACCCATACATTTGAGCTAATATCCATTTCATAAACAAATCAGACTCATGGATGGCCAACAAATACACACCTGTAATCCGAGCACCTTAAACGCGAGCTAGTTGAGCGGTTCCTCCCTGCTTGAAAATCAGAGCATAACCATAGAAACAAGGTTGAACAACAACTCGACTAGGGTGATGGCCAGTGGAATGAGTAAGGGTGAAGTGCAGTAAATGCACGTCGCCTCCACCCTTAGTCAATTAATTCATTAGTACATGTCAGCAAGCTTCCATTAACCCAATTAATTAAACCATGTATCGAAACCATCAACCATTAAAACCAATAGCGCGACCCATATCAACTTATGCCATAACATAATCACCATTTCATATGACTTAATCAAATCGCATAACCATTAGCACCTATCACTTTTTCAAATGCACCATCCTCATCCTATCCTTCCAAAATATGCCATATGCATATTAACCATATAACTCAATCAAATCGCATAACCATTAACTTGCTAGCTAGGATTTAACCATAATCATTTTAATGATTCATGTGTAGTATATTTGCATAGTTAGATCCCTTTTCCTTTTGCATCTGTTATATTTTTTTTGCTCTTTTCCAACTTCTCTTTAAGTATTGTTACTAACATGTCTGTTGTGTAGGTGTCCCAAGAACATATAGCAATGGTATCAATGAATACCATAGGCGTAGTAACATAAAATTAGAGCTTAGAACATAACATGCCTTATTCATCATTTACTTGTCGCACATAGAACCAACACATCATAACCCTAATCCATAACCAATAAAAACAAGATCTCATCAACCATGTAAGTAATGTTGAACAGCAGTACAACCATTAAATGAGAGCCAGACCTAATCTCCAATCTACAAGGGGGTCCCACCTACTAGTATTATTTATATGTTGGCTTATAATAATAGGCTTTATTAATACTTTTCGGGCTAAACTTCATTGACGATTTTAATTGACAAAACATGGCTCCTCTCTCCACCATGTCTCAGATGAAGTCCTGCAAGAAAATTTTGAAGCCATGTTGCTTCACAATTTACAATAATGGTTGTTATATACTTTTCCTCTATCGTACTGAGTGCCACGGATGTCTTCTCCCTGCTCAACCATGAGATCATAGTGATCCCATACTGAAACAAAATCCATAAGTACTCTTCTGATCCACTGCACTCCCTTCCTAATCAGAATTTGTATAACTTTATATTTTCATATATCCATCTGAGGCATATCTCAATCCATATCCACTTGTACCACGTAGGTATCTAAACAAATGTTTTGTTTTCAACCAATATACATGTCTCGAAATCAAGGTTAAAAATTCCACATCCCTTCTAATTGGATTCCTTCACTGAAACAAGGGAATCCTCTCCAGGAGATCTCATATCTCTTCAAGGTCTAGCCTTTTGTCTGTTAGTCCTAGAGGACGTCTCTCCCATCTGAATCTGAATCTAAAGAGGAATCCTTCCTGAATGAAAGTCTCTAAGAAATTGACTCTCTATTAGATCAATTCCACTCTAAGTATGCATGCTCCTTCTGAAGCTTGACTCTCTCTAAGGCTATATAGTCTTTGAAGTCATCTATTCCCTCTGCATGTGTTGACCTCCTCTTCTTATTCATTACATGGATGTACACAACTTTATGTCTGGAAAGTCTTGCTTAATTTTTCTTCCTGTGACCGTAATTATGGCTCCCTCTCAAATATATTACATGTGACCTACCTAAAACAAGAAACAAGAACAACAAAAAGCATCTCTTTAGTAAACTCTAGAACCTCACTAAGTAATTACACTTAGCAAATTTCAACTAATTAGAAACTTCGGTCAAAAAATATGTGTGTCTATTGTTGTTTCTTTCAAGTGTCTTTTTATAGTAATATTAAATTGATCCAAAGAGACACGTCTTTTTTAAAATTAAATTTTATTTTATTTATTATAAATAGTTGGAGAATACCTATCGTAACTACCCAAAGATTAACATTAATTTGGTTATAATCCATCCACATAAAATTTGACTTCGTTAAATTTTTCCTCCATAATTTATGGAATTCTTTCTATAATTTAGGTAGGAGTAAAAGGTAAATATAGTGTACATAGAGATTGTAAAAACCCCATAAATTTAACACTCCCAACACTTTACTCTACTCTCATTTTCATGGGCCCTCCCGTGAGGGAGTCAAGCCTACCATGTTGAATTTTTATATGAGATATTTTATGAGATAACATTGTATATGAGTTGATATTATTCTTTATATATATTGTATATATGAGATGATGTATTACGATGATGAATGTGTCAAATATATAGAGAACCTAAAGGAACGTATGGTGACCATCCATGAAAGGATGTGTCTCTAATAATTATAATAACTATTTGTTTTTATTTTTATTATTATTATTATATTAATAATTAATCATTATATTATTAATTATTAATTTGGGAGAATGTCTTCCTGATGTTGTCCAAACATCAACACCTTGGAGCTAGAACAATTCTTGCCAAAAAGTGCTGGTGAAAATTAGATCACACTTGGAAACAATAGAATGAGGCATGCCATGGAGTTTAAATATATTATCCATAAATATTTGAGCCATTATTGATACGATGAATGGGTGTTGAAGAGCACAAAAATGATAATATTTGGATAAACGATCTGCTTCCACCATGATGACGGTCTTATTACCCGATTTAGGAAATCCAACAATGGAATTCATAGAAATATTCGTCCAAATAGTAGGTGGGATTGGGAGTGGTTGGAGTGTGCCTGGAGACTTGACAATTTCTCCTTTATTACATTGATAGGTATCACATTCAACCACAAAGGTGCGGATGTCCTATTTCATACCTTCCCAGAAAGAAAAAAAAAAAAAAAAAATGTTTGACTCGTTCATATTTTTTGGTAAATTCTAAATGTCAAACTATGGGTGAAGCATGAAGCTCAGAAAGCATCGTTGATTTAAGTTGTGAATGTTTGCTTAAATAAAGATTCCCTTTATAGTGAAGTTATTCATTATGCCAAGAGTACCCTGGAGAAGCTTGAGAATTGTGTTGCAATTTTTGGATCGAGTGAGAAATTTTAGGGTCTTGCAACCATTCCTGTCGAATGGCTTGAATCCATTCTGGTAGAATGAAGGAGAGGGGAAAGAGGGACCCTTTTTCTTTGTACTTCCTGGAAAGAGCATCAGCAACCAGATTTTTTTTCCCTTCTTGTAAATGATCTCATAATCAAATACAAATATCTTGGTCACCCACATTTGTTGCTCTGGGGATGAAATTTGTTGTTCCAAAAAATACTTGAGGCTTCGATGATGAGTTTTAATTTGGAAGTGTGGCCCCAATCGATAAGGACATCAGAGATCCACCGCATGCAAAATAGCCAACATTTCCTTTTCATGGGTTGATTGGCCCAAATGTCTCTTTGAAATTTTTTTGCTAGTGAAATCCAAAGGTCGTCCATCTTGCATGAGGACTACCCCAATTCCTTTTCCTAAAGCATCACAATCTAGGACAAAAGTCTTGGTGAAGTCAGGTAGTGCCAAGATAGGAGTCATGCACATATTCTCTTTCAAGGCGTGGAAGGATTGATCCACTGTTGGATTCCAAGTGAAATCATGTTTTCCATAATTATGAACAAAATTACGATGATGGCTCGTTAAACCTAGAAAACCACACAAGCTCTTAAGATTTTTAGGGCAAGGCCAGTCCTGCATAGCTTCAATTTTCTCAAGATCCACCTGTATGCCATTCTTTCCAACAATATGACCCAAGTACTCTACTTACAAGGCTTCAAAGGAAAATTTAAATTGTTTGAGGAAATGTTTGTGCTGAGAGAGTAGATGTAGAACTTGATCCACATGGGTGAGATAGGAATGCCAAGTTTTACTATAAATGAGAATATCCTCAAATAAAAATAAAACAAAATGACGGAGGAAAGGATGGAAGACATGATTCATGAGACTTTGAACAGTGGAGGAGGGTAATTACGCAGGCTATAGGGCATGACCAAGAACTCATAGTGACCCTCGTGAGTTCTAAATGCAATCTTGGGAATGTCTTCCTCTTTCATATGTATCTGGTGGTAGACAAAATGGAGATCAAGTTTGGTAATGTATTGAGCACCATTCAATTCATCAAATAGGTCGTCAATGACAAGAAAGGTAATTTTTTCTTTGATTGTGAGTTTGTTGAGGGCGCAAAAATTGGGACACATGCACCAAGTGCCTTCTTTCTTGAGGACCATGACCACAGGAGAAGAATAGGGGTTGGTACTAGGATGGATAACACATGCTTTGAGAAATTCTTGAACAATTTTCTCAACTTCATTATTCTAAGAAAAGGGATGACGATAAGGGTGAACATTAGGAGGAATATTGCCCAGTATGAGAGGAATGGAATGATCATTGAATCCACGGGAAGGGGGAAGGACATGGGGAGTGGTAAAAATATCTTCGTTTCGGGAGAGTATAGATTGGAGGTCAGGATGCACATATGGTGTCTCAACGGCTTGAATGGAATGGAGTTGGGAAATAATGCCAGAATGACCTTTTTTGAGGAGCCTTTCCATTCTATGGGAACTGGTGATCTAAGGGGATCATGTTGTGATGCCTTGGAACTTATACTAATGTCCCTCTTGTTGGAATTGCATGGTTAATTCATCAAAATCCATGAGAATGGGTTCGACAGTGTATAACCATTATGCACTGAGAAAAATGTCACAATTCCCCATTTCAATAGAAAACATGTGATATTTCAGGTGGCATTGACCAATTTGGAGGCGCACATTTTCACAACGTCCCCCACATTTCATGGAACCACCATTGGTAATCATGATTTGAAAATTATTGATTGCGTGGATATAGAAATTGATTTCTTGGGAAATGCAGTGATGAATAAAATTTTGGGTGTTGACATTGTCAATGAGGATGATGACTTTTTGATGCTTAATTTAACCAATTAACTTGAGGGTTTGGGGAGTACAGAAGCCAGTGAGAGAATTAACTGAAATCATCAGTTCAACTTCTAATGGATCAGAGTGTGGAGTAATATCAGTTATTTGGGGTAGCTCTTCCATAGGGGGGACATCTACCTCTTCTTCACAAACATCCTCAGACATGACCATAAAAATTTTATTTTCCTTACACTTGTGCCTTGGAAAATAATTGTCAACACAGTTATAGAAAATACCCTTGAATTGGCATTCAGCCATTTCTGGCCTAGTTAATTTTTGGATCTTAAGGGGAGTGGAAGGAGGGGTAGGAATGGTGGGTTTAAGGTGAGGAATAAGGGAGGGTATTTTGGTTTGGGAGGAGACAATTTGTTGTGCTTCCTTGTCTCATTTAGTAGCTTCCAACAAATTCTGGGGGTGATCTATTAGGACGTGGGCACGAATTTAATCCTTTAGTCCGTTGATAAATCATTCGAGAAAGAAGACATCTAGAATGCCCTCCATTATGAAAGCCAAGTGCTCAAAGGCGGTTATAAAGTCTTCCACTATGTCAAATTATTTAAACTTGGTCAAATGACCTAAATGGTGTGTGTTAGTTTCAAAGCATTCATAAATCTCTGCAACAAATTGTGTCTAAGCAACATACCCTTGGTGTGCATTTCTTCACCATTTCCAGCATTTCGAAACTAGATAGAGGATACCGTAAAAAAATTTGGCAAACTCATCAGTAATTCCATGCAAGGAGAAATAATGTTCCATTTGAGTGACCCATCCCATGGGATCTGAGCCATCAAAATTGTTCACCTCAATTTTGGGAAGTCACAAGTTGCGATGAAGGTGATTGGAATGAGGGCTTTGGAAATGGGATAAGTCGATGACTTCATGATAGAAAGGTTTTTCAGAACAGGTAGAGTTCATGTAATGGATCATCAATTGGTCGAGTGTGCCTTTGATCTCTTTGATGGTGGCACATTGGTCCTTGAGGGTCTCAATGAAGGAATTGAGCTTATTAATGTTGGATCTGAGGATATTGATGTCCTTCTTGTTTTGGATGTTGTCAGAAATCAAGGCATTGAGTTATTGGTTGTGGGTGAGATCCATTTGGGTAGAGGAAAAAATGGGCAGGCGGGTCCACACAAAAAATATGGTTACAAGTGAGGGGTATCATGGTGGATGGAGAAAAGAGAGGAATCTAATGGGATAGGTGGAAAATAAGGGTGTCATGAAAGGAGAGTGGGACCACAGAAAAAAAAATCTTATAAGTGATAGGTACCATAGCGATCAGGGAGGAAAGGGGAATCCAATGGGATAGGTCCCAAATAAGAGTGTCGAGAAGGGGGGTTGGGTCTATGGGAAAATAAGGTTAAAAATGATAGATACCATGGAAATCAATGTGAAGAGAGGAATCCAATGGGATAAGTGAATAAGGGTGCCACGGGACCATTATACTCCTACAAATTTATACTCTAGCATGAAAAATACTGTGATGATGAATTCCCAAAATGTTAACAGGAAACATTGTGTAGGAATTTCGCAACCAGAATGCAAGAGGAAGGGTTGTGCAAAAATATATATCTTCTTAACCTTTTGTATTATGTTCCTTTCCCAAACGTTAGGGTTTTCAATATTCCTATAGAAATATTTGTTTTGTGTGTTATAGCTCTATGATATATGTGTGGGGTCAAACAGTGGTACTCAACCTAATATCTCAGGGCACCAACTAAGGAGGATCAACTGTACCCTTAGTCGTGCTACCCAATTACCTAGTTACTAGAGAGTATCTTCCCAAGTGTTGTTCTCGGTGTCACTATAACAGTCTGGTGGCGAATCGACTGATCTAGAGTTGGTTTCTGGAGACCTAGGGGACTCCCGATATACCTAACGATATATGGGAGTGATGGTTGTGTACATACTTTGTCTGATGTAGTACTACTCTAAGGGGTACCAACAGGGGTTACAGAGGTTTCCAATAAGGTGAAATATTTGTTTCGAGTAACCCCATGAAACCATTTGTATTCTTGCATGTACTCTTCCCCAGCCACAGTTTTACCTGTCGAACGACAAATCTCTATGCTTTAAAGATGTTGGTCGTACATGTTTCTACCCTAGAAGAAAAAAATCCTACAATTTCTACAGAGGAAAGTGCTATGATACCACTTGTTGGGTACCAGATGTATTATAATAAGAAAAAAACATAAATATTGCGGAAAATACCAGTGGAGCAACAAAATATAGAGAACCATAACATAAAAATGATTACCTTTATTGATAGAAATCTAATTTCACTTGCCACTTCAAGGGGGAAACCTCCAACAAAGAAAATCTCTATTACAATAATTCTCAAGAAAAGACTTCCCCATGCTTTCTACTTCTATTTATACTAATTCTATCTTATAAAGAACATTCTAGAGGAATATCTTTCTAGAAACAGAGGCTTCTATTAAGTCTTCTTACATTGACTTGTTCACATTATTATATAGGCCTTATTTACTAATGTCAACCTTTATTACATAGAAAACATATTATTCTACCTACGTGAGGGGTTAGGGAGATTAGGTCCCTAACAGATTCTCAAGACAATATTTTTTCACGCTTTCTACTCCTATTTATACTATTTATATCTTCTAAAGAGAATTCTAGAGGAAGATATTTCTAGAAGTGAAACCTTTTATTAAGTCTTATCACATTAGACGTGTTCACATTATTACATAGGCCTTATTTACTAATGTCATCTTTTTTTACATAGAAAACATATTATTATATCTACTTGAGGGGTTAGGGAGGTTAGGTTCCTAACATTCCCTCCCCCTTGAGAAATAGCATTGTCCTCAAGGCTTGAGGTGGGGAAATTGTTGAAAAATGGTAATCGGCTCCCATGTGCCATCCTCCAGTTGTGTATCCTTCCACTAAACTAAAACTTCCTCGATGGTGCATTTATGGAGATGATGCTCGCAACGATCCAAGATTTCTTAGGGTTGCAACAAAATGGATCCTTCTTCATCCAAATCAGGGAGACTACATTGAGTCTGGCAATGGTTCCAATCACTTTCTTTAAGCAAGAAACATGAAAAACAGGATGGAGCTTAGAGTGACTGGGGAGAGATAACTAGTAATCCAAGAGCCCCGTGCTCTTGAGAATTTATAAGGACCATAAAAATTGGGAGCATGTTTCTAAAAGTGTTTTTCTTTGAGGGATGTTTTCTTATAAGGTTCCAAATGAAGAAACACATGGTCCCATTTACAAAATTAGGGTTTTGAATGACCTTGATCTGCTTGTTTCTTCATGCGATTCTGAGACATAACCAAATTTTCTTTGAGGGTATGAAGAATGGTAGCTTTGACTGTAAGTATGATGTCGACATATTGGACCTTGGAGACATTGAGCAAGTAGGAGAATACATAAGGTGGATTTTGACCATAGACTGCTTCAAAGGGAGTCATGCGAGTGGCAATGTGGTAATATCTATTGTACCACCATTCAACAAGTGGTAACCACTGATCCAATTGAGTTTTTTTGTCTAACATGAAACACCTCAAATATGTTTCCAATCACTTGTTGACAGGTTCTGTTTGGCAATCACTCTGGGGATGATAGGTCATGTTGAGATGCAATTGAGCTCCCTAGATATTGAAAATTTCTTACCAAAATTTTTTGGTGAAGGTTGGATCACGGTCGGAGATAATAGAGTGAGGCATGTCATGGAGTTTGAATATATTATCCATGAAAATTTGAGCCACTATGGATGTTTTGAACAAGTGTTGGAGGGCATAGAAATGAGCATATTTGGAAAGGAAATCAACGACAACCATAATGACTGATTTATTGTCAAATTTGGGTAATTTGGAAATGAAGTCCATAGAAATACCCATCCAAAAAGAAGGTGGAATAGGGAGAGGTTGGAGTGTGCCTGAGTTTTTGACAGTTTCTCTCTTATTACGTTCACGAGTATCACATTTGGCCACAAATAAAATTTGATCCATTCATATGTTTTGTGAAAACCTAAATGCCCAACTATTGGTGAAGCATGAAGTTCAAAGAGCACAATGGATTTAAGGCGAGACTATTTTCTTAAATATAGGCGACCTTTATAGAAAATCTCCTCATTGTGCCAAGAGTATTCTGAAGAGGCCTGAGGATCTTATTGCAATTGTTGGATCGGGAGAGAAGTTTGGGATCTTGGATCCATTCCTTGAAAACTTGTTCTAACCAATTTGTTGCAATGAAAGAAAGGGAAAAGAGGGACCCTTCTTCATATTTTTTTGAAAGAGCATCAACAACCACATTTTATTTTCCCTTCTTGTAAATGATCTCATAATCATAACCAAACATCTTGGTCACCTATTTATGTGTTCAGTGAATGAAATTCTTTATTCTGAAAAATATCTGAGGTTGCAATGATCATTTTTAATTTGGAAGTGTTTCCCCAATAACTAAGGACATTAGAGATCAGCCACATGTAGAATAGAGAACATTTATTTTTCATAGGTGGATTTTCCCAAATTTCATTGAGAGAGTTGTTTGCTAGTGAAATCCAAGGGTCTTCCATATTGCATGAGAATATCCCCAATGCCTTTCCTAGAAGCATCAAAAAAGTCTTGGTGAAGTTAGGGAGTGCCAAAATGGGAGTTGTACACATAGCCTCTTTCAAGGCTTGGAAGGTGTTAGAACCCTATATAATACGGGATCAGTGGTCTGAATAATATTTATGATTTCCAGGCACGTGTGTTCGCTCACGACATTTGGCGAAGGTGGCAGAAAGCGCCCGACATTGACCAAGTATAAGACGAGTGTTTGTGCGCAAGTTTCAAAGCAAGTTCCGGTGTATTTTTGGCAAAAATTTGTCAAGTGGTTTGAATGACAAAATTTTTACTCTTGTGGGTCAAATGTAAGGTTAGGTTCTATAAATTATTTTGGTGAAATGAGCAAAAAAATTGTCCTCGGCTTGTGTGCAGAGTTTAGTTAGGTTTATCAAAATATGAAAATTTTGGCAAAAATTGTATTGGCCTAGGGCCCATCCACTCAAGCGCACTCAACACCTATTCAATACACCAACAACAAGCACACAAAGCAGCGCCAGCACAGCGCAAATGCCTAGCCTCAAAGCCCAAGCCTTGGGCTCACAACATCTAACAACCTTGCAACCATCGGCATATAACAATACTCGTTGATGTTTTCCTCCCATGAATGTGGGATATTTCCCACAGAGAATAAAAAAATATATATAACACGCTGTGTTTAAACCCTATGAAAGGTGTTGAAACAAATTAAATTTGTTCAACGCAGAAGAGAACGCATGCATAGAAGGCGACTGCGCAGGTGTCCGATGGTTGTACCAGGTGTTCTTTTGTAGTGGAAAACTAGACAGGAACATACTAAAAACGACAAAGCCCCAAAGATGGATGAAGCTGCTGGTGTAGTTGATAGTCTTGACCATAATGAAATCGGCAGTGGTTCAGTTCCCCCTGGTTCTTTTCCATCGCGCAGACAAATGCAACAGTAAGTGGGGCTCGTCGTGATGACATACACTGCCAAATTGGGAATGACACGAGCCAAGATGAAGTTGGAGCAGCTTTAATAAAGTATACTGAGCTTGATGCAGCTCTGGCGGAGGCGCACAGTGCACTAGAGGGAACTGCATGGCTAGGAAACAGATAAATTTTTATCATATTTCAAATCATGCTTTTTACCTTTGGAAGGATCTATAGCTTCTGGAGATACAATGATAGACACCACTAAATTTCAACCAAGTCTATATTTATGTAAAGGAAGGCGGTTTGTACATGTGAAGCAGGTCCCTTTTTCTCGTTCTTCATTGAACCATGATGACGTTTTTGTATTTGACACTGAGATAAAAATCTACCAGAACATCCAACATTCAAGAAAGGACAAAGGCCTGGGATGTGGTCCAATGCGTTAAAGTTAAGTATCATAAAGGAGAATGCGAAGTTGCAATTATTAAGGATTGTTTGATTATGGAAATGTTGGAGGTGTCATTAAACATACGATAGAAGCAACAGAGAGGAATGGTAACCCTCTCAAGAAACCCTCTCGAGCTTATCCTCTGCATAATGCTTTATGCTATCGTAAATAGGTTATGTGAGTTGGTGTTTGGTGTTTCGACCCAATGTTGCTCGGCAGATTATGTCAGAAAACGCAAGCCTGATTACATTGTTAATGTTATATTGAAATTTAATACAAAGCTTGGCGGGCTGGAGCATTTTCCTTATGAGAGGCAAGTTTCCAAGGGATTGCCCTGTCTCTAGTTCTGAAACTAGCAATGGTTTACTCCTGATGATGCACAGAGGATCACCAAATCCATGGCAAAAACACACAATGCCTCTCATGAAAAAGAAACAGAGTCTCTGTCAAATATATTTTCTACTGTTGAGGTGAAGGGCGGGACAACTCCATAGCTCCAATTATGAAAAGTCTCAGTTGAGGGTTGCTATATCTGCTAGCCTGGGGAGCCAGACCGAATTCATTTGGCAGACCTTTTGACTGCATGCATAAAATGTTAGATTATGAAGATCCAGAATTGATGGCTGCTATTGCAGCCAGTTTGAAAGATTTTTCTACCTCTGGTAGTTGAAAGCCTGATAATTTATTTGTAGCTTCATCAATGTAGTTGCTGGGACAAGAGTCACAATTTTTGCCTCCTGTCGATGCAAATACGGAGGATTCCCTACCAACCTAAATCACCTCAGGGCACATAAGTGGTTTACAAATTGAAGGCACCAGTCCTACGATAGACAAAAATTATTATACAAGGGTCATAGTATCATTTGGAAGGATCCCTGCTCGTTGGCAAAATATCCCAGCTCTAGTCATTGACTAAAACATGTGGCAAACAAGGAACCCTTTTTCAACAGTGATCCACATATTTGGGTAACAATTGCACAGATGGCAGATAGGGTTTTCAGTTACAGGGAGGTGGCAGGAGGTTATAGCACCGATCCTCCATCTGACAGCTGCTTTCAAACAACCTCCAACATCCAACTAATTCAGCATCTATCCGCTTGAATACCATTAGAGTGGATTTGCCAGCAAATCCCCCAATACGCCAGATGTCGAAGAAATAGTTATCAATTGTAATTTTCCTGTCTAACTTGCAGTTCGATTTGTTTGAAGAAAAATCGACATGTGTCTAGTGGTGTAACTGTTTTCTATTTTGAGAAAACAGGGATAGAGCCCGCATCTTTGCAAAGCTGGGGGATTTTTCATTATAAATACACCTGTAAAAGGCAGAAAAAGGGTTCAACTGGGCTGTGAGGAGAGGCTCGACCTGTGTGAGAGGTCCAGAGCTGAGATTTTTATTTTCTTTGCTGGGTGATGGCTGTGTTTCAGCCAGAGAATATTTCTCTGTTATTTTTAATGATATACCAGTGATGTGCCTGCTTCTTCTACAGGATTCTTGTGTAGTGATGTTGGTGGAGTTTTCTCTTTGTTAAATGATTTCACTGTCATCTTTTTCCGTTTTCATTTCTTATTGTCAGGAGGAGAGTAGTAGAAGCAGAATTTATCAGCAGATACTTTGTTTCTCAAGCTTCTGATAATCTTTATGTTGATCTTCTAAAAGGCTAGCTTAGGGATTCTTAAGTGCTCATTTGCCTGTCTTTTTCCTCACCTATTCCTTCCTCAAACCAACGCCATCAACACTTAATTCGATCCGATATTGTTGTTACCTTGCCTTGTGAAAGAGCTTTGTCCATATCTGAGAATTTAATCACTTTTAATCGCAAACCCCATTTGCCCAATGGCTTTCCTTGTTGTCCCAAACTAACCATCTCAAAATCAAAAACTCTACATTTTCCTTGCTTTTATAGCTAGCCTAACATCAGTCATATTGCAAACAAAGTTAAATCTAATAGAGAGATCCCTCTCTGAGTCTTGGAGGGCTATATCTAAGACTCGAAGCGGTTCGAGGTTACCTCTGTGTTTGCCTCAGCAGCCTTAGGAAAATTACAGAGCACTAACATTTTTGGCGACTCCACTGGGGACTTTCTCCAGAGCTGCACTTCAATTTCAGATTTGACTTCTAATGGTGAATAGAAGCCAAACACAAGAAGGCTGTACCATTCACCTGGCGACTCCATTGTTCAAGATCCCGGTCTTCAAAGTTCACAAGCGACTCTACTGCTGAAGAATCCAGATTTCAAAGCCTTGGTGGTACTTCAAGATGACAAGGTATGTGGAAGATCCTATGCATTGTGAAGCTATAAAAGATTTCAGAGATGAGTTAGCAGATTTTCCAATTGTTGAAGTTCCGTTAACAGCCTTGTTTCATCGTTGGAAATCGAAAAATTATCCTCATAAAAGTAAAATGTGTGTTCTTGAGTTGTTGGCTGAAAAACTCGAAAGGGATATTGAGCTTTTGAATACTCAGATTCAGTCTTACAGTTTCCAACATCCAAAGCAATTTTATGAGAAACTCACGTCTCCAAAACCCAAAGATATTGTATCATCTTTCGATTTTCTGATTGATGAATACCCGGGGAATCAACAAATAGATCATTTATTTTTTGACCCAGTTGCAAATTATATGGAGTTATTTTTCAGTATAACTGTTCAAACATGTTTTTTCTGCAAGGACCGTAGCCATCACCAGTTGCCAGTACATATTTCAGTCTTGATTTTCATCAAACATGATGATGAAGCCCAATCATGGGATCAACTGCTAGGTTGGCTTCATTGGCACTTTTTCATTACCTGATTGAAGCAGTAACTGTTAGATTAGGGTAGGTAGGATGCCAATAATCTCATCAGAATGAGCATCTTTTTTTTTCGTCTTGTCATGGCTTTATTTTCAGTTTACAGTTTGGGGGCAGCCCAATGAGAAGCTGGTCGGCGAAATTCAGAGTTCATGGATTCTAAACACCTCTTTCAGATCTATTTTCCCCAGGTGGAGCCTATGTTAGAACCCTATATAATAGGGGATCAGTGGTCTGAATAATATTTATGATTTCCAGGCGCGTGTGTTCGCTCACGACGTTTGTCGAAGGCGGCAGAAAGCGCCCGACATTGACCAAGTATAAGACGAGTGTTTGCGCGCAAGTTTCAAAGCAAGTTCCGGTGTATTTTTGGCAAAAATTTGTCAAGTGGTTTGAATGAAAAAAATGTTACTCTTGTGGGTCAAATGTAAGGTTAGGTTCTATAAATTATTTTGGTGAAATGAGCAAAAAATTTGTCCTCGACCTGTGTGCAGAGTTTAGTTAGGTTTATCAAAATATGAAAATTTTGGCAAAATTTATATTGGCCTAGGGCCCATCCACTCAAGTGCACTCAACACCTATTCAATACACCAACAACAAGCACACAAAGTAGCGCCAGCACAGCGCAAACGCCTAGCCTCAAAGCCCAAGCCTTGGGCTCACTACATCTAACAACCTTGCAACCATCGGCATATAACAATACTCGTTGATGTTTTCCTCTCGTGAATGTGGGATATTGCCCATAGAGAATAAAAATATATATATAACACGCTGCGTTTAAACCCTATGACAGGTGTTGAAACAAATTAAAGTTGTTCAACGCAGAAGAGAACACATGCATAGAAGGCGACTGCGCAGGTGTCTGATGGTTGTACCAGGTGTTCTTTTGTAGTGGAAAACTAGACAGGAACATACTAAAAATGACGAAGTCCCAAAGATGGATGAAGTTGCTGGTGTAGTTGATAGTCTCGACCATAATGAAATCGGCAGTGGTTCAGTTCCCCCTGGTTCTTTTCCATCGCGCAGACAAATGCAACAGTAAGTGGGGCTCGTCATGATGACATACACTGCCGAATTGGGAATGACACGAGCCAAGATGAAGTTGGAGCAGCTTTAATAAAGTATACTGAGCTTGATGCATCTCTAGTGGAGGCGCACAGTGCACTAGAGGGAACTGCATGGCTAGGAAACAGATAAATTTTTATCATATTTCAAATCATGCTTTTTACCTTTGGAAGGATCTATAGCTTCTGGAGATACAATGATAGACACCACTAAATTTCAACCAAGT
>ML847941.1:34288-45428 GCA_009831015.1 Picea engelmannii | reverse complement strand
TGGATAAGTTCCACAAACATACTTGGGAGAAAGAGCTAGGGAGAAAGAAGAAGTACTACATTGAAGAGTTTAACCCCACTCATAACCATCAGCAAAAGGTGTACATAGGGGCCAATATTTCTTGGAGATCTAAAATTCTTATTTCTCAATTAAGGACTAATTCTCATCAACTCCGTTGTGAAACAAGGCGCTGGAAAAGGCCAAAAGAAATGTGGGAGGAAAGAGTATGTAGTTTGTGCTCTTCCGGAAAAGTGGAAACAGAAAAACATTTCATTTTAGAATGTGAGGCCTTCAAAGACAACAGGGAAAGTTATGCAGGTATTCTGGCAGCTAGTTCTTGGGATAATCTATTTAGCGAAGAGTTTGTCGAGAAGTTGGGAGCGGTTATTGTAAAAATTTACAGGAAATGGGCTGAATACAAAAGCCAGATGGAAAAGCACTATGTCCCATAGGCTATTTTTAGCCTCGTGGACATTAAAAATACTTTCTTTCTTTCTTTCTTTCTCAAACTCAGTTGCAAGATTGGCCTTGCAGTCTGCTATCAGTTGCTCATCTCCTGTCAAAAATAGGTCATCTACATATAACACCAGTATGAGAGGCACCTCTCCTGCAAGAAAATACAGGTTCGGATCAGCCTTGCTCCGCTAGAAACCCATCTCCCTCAAGTAGTTGTCTATCCTCGAGTACCATGCTCGAGGTGCCTGCTTGAGCCCATACAAGGCTCTCCTCAGTCTGCACACATGCATCTCTTTGTTGCCTACCTCAATTCCCTCTGGCTACTCAACATATACATCTTCCTCAACAACTTTGTTAAGGAAAGTGGTTTTCACGTCCATCTGGTAAACGCGCCAACCCTTTTCTGCTGCCAACGATATGACTGCTCAGATCGAGGAATACCTGGCCACTGGGACGAAAGTCTCCTCATAGTCAACTCCCTCTCGCTGTGAAAACCCCTTGGCCACAAAGTGGGCTTTGTACTTGTCCACGCTTCCATCTGTTGCATGCTTGACCTTGTAGATCCACTTGGATCCAACCACCTTCTTGCCTTCTGGCCTAGGCACCACCTCCCATACATCATTCTTCATAATGGAGGCATATTCCTCCATCATGGCCTCCTGCCACACTCCAGGTTGTGCAGCCTGCTCATAAGTGGAAGGCTCTGCATCAATAACTTAGGTCATCAATGCCATCTACCCAAGTCTATCCGGTGGTTTACTTTGTCTGAAGTCTCTCTCTAGAAGCCCTGCCAATCTAGAATCACTGACTGTGGACTTATACCACTTAGGTCGTGGCCTAGTATTCTACTCTTGTGGAACTGCATCACGCTGCTCCTCCTCATCATCATCTCGCTCCTAATGATCTTGTCCAACAATCTCCCTCTCAACACTTGTACCTGTACCTGTACCTGTACCTGTACCACTACCCTATGCCTGACTCTGTGATCTAGTCCTCTGACTTTGTGCCTCCTCAGGCTTGACTCCCGAATCATGTCCATGTTGGTCCTGTGCTAGCAAGTCTCTAGACCTCCTCAATGCATGTTCCTCCTCAAACTATACATCCCTACGAACTATGATATTCCTGCGTGTTGGCACAACAATCCTGTAGGCTTTGGAAGCCTCGCTATATCCAACCAACAACCCCTTATCTCCAGTGGGTTCCAGCTTTGTCCTCTTCTCTGAAGGGACATGACAGTAACATACGCTGCCCCAAACACGAAAATGACTCACATCCAGTCTGGTACCTTTAAATACCTCCTCAGGTGTCAACTTCCCCAAAATTGTGTGGGGACTCCTGTTCTGAATATAAGCAGTCATGTGACTAGCCTTTGCCCATAAAAACAGTGGCAAACCCTGATCATGTATCATCGCCCATGTTGCTCCGACTATGATCATGTTATTTCTCTCAGCCACTCCATTCTGTTGAGGATTGTAAGGAACGATGAGTTCCTTCTTGATCCCCGCTACTGTGCAATAATCCACAAACGCCTTGGAGGTGTACTCACCCCCGTTGTCGGATCTCAACACCCGAATCTTCCTACCAATTTGGTTCTCAACTAGAGCTCTAAACTCCTTAAATCTGTTGAAGACTTCATCCTTATCCTTCAAGAAGTATATCCATGTTTTCCTGGAGTAGTCATCGATGAATAGAACAAAGTACTTGAAGCCACTCACTGACTCCACGCTCATCGGACCACATATGTCAGAATGTATCAAGTCTAATACCCCCTTGGACCTGTGCTCGCTTGGTGGAAATGGTCTCCAAGCATACTTACCCATTGTACATCCGTTGCAAGGATCATGTCTTTCTACTGTGAACTTAGGCAACCCTGTGACTGCCTATCTTAAGTGTCCCAATGCACCAAAGTGTATGTGCGCCATCCTCATGTGCCACAACTCTCCCGTGTCCGTGGTTGTACAGACTAATGCTCTCCCTGGCTGAAACTGAAGCTTGTACACCTTCTCTTCTCAAACCCCAATCATCATTTCCATCTTCTCACTTGATCCTGCTAGCCTAACGAACACCCTTCCCTTACGAAATTTGACCTCATACCCTTCATCCTCAAGCGTAGAGACCGAGATGAGGTTCTTTGTCAACCCCGAAACATATAGTATGTCAACAAACCGGAGTGGTTTACCCAACTCCCTCTGAAACGAAACTGTACCAACCCATTGCGCCTTGTAGTGCCTGTCATCTTCGTGCTCTATAACTAGATTCACGCCTCCCTCTTGTAGCCTAGTGAAAAACTCCTTGCGCCCTATCATATGACAAGATGTTCTGTTGTCCACAAGCCACATGTCTGAGACTGTTGCGCTAGACATACAAGCTATGAAGCAGAAATCCTCCTCGAAACTTTTGGCAAACTCATCCACTGTTGTTGAAGCTGCCATTTGCGGTTGGTTCTTCTTCTTCTTCTCTGGACACTGTGAGGCAAAGTGTCCCATCTTGTGACACTGGAAACATTTGACTTTTGAAAATTCATTGTTCTTCTTTCCAACCTTCTTTTTCTTTTGCTTGTCTTGCCTTTGCTCGCAAGAGCCAAGCTTTCTTCATCCACAATCTGTGGTGAAGATGAAGATCCGCTAGATTGACCAAATCTGATATCCTCCTGCACAAAATCATCCCATAATCGTTGCCAATCAGGGAGTTTCTCCCGAGCTACAACTCCACGCACGAACACATCCCACAATTTTGAAAAGCCATTTAGTGCCACACGTACCAACTCTGACTCTTCAGTTTTCTCACCTACTGCGCCTAGCTCATCCTTGATATGTGTAAGTCGAGTAAGGTAGTGAACCACACCTTCTCCTTTAGCCATCTTGGTACTTCTAAGTCTTTCTCAAAGCACCATCACCTTGTTTTCACTTTTACTCTGGTAAAGATCATTCAAGGCAGCACACATCTCCTTATCGGACTTTTTCCCTGTGAGGTGAGGGATTATGTGATCCTTTACCCCACCAAGGAGTATGCTCTTGGCTTTAGCCTCACCCTTCTTCCAGGTCACCAATGTAGTTGCATCTGTGGGAGATGTAGCCTTATCATCAACATGGTCAAGGACATCATTGACATCCAAAACCATAGTGACCCTTTCCTTCCAGGTGACAAAGTTTTGCGCACCCTGAGGCCTATCTTCCATTCTCAAGGTCATGGCCATTTCTGAAAATGATTATGTGTTGCAATATACACTTATGTTTTGCAGATCTGAACTCCTCTAATGCAGATCTACACTTCTATGTTGCAGATCTGAACTTTTGTGTTGTAGATCTGAACTTTTGTGTTGCAGATTTGAACTTATCTGCTACAAATCTGAACTTTTGTGTTGCAGATCTGAACTTCTTTGTTGCAAATATGAACTTCTTTGTTGCAAATATGAACTTATTTGCTATAGATCTGAACTTATGTGTTCTTGATATGAACTTATCTGCTACAGATCTGAATGTGATACTACTTCTTCAATAGTCCTGCTCTGATACCATGTGAATTTTCTTCAAACCCAGTTCACTAAATCAATTAATTTTTCTGTTAACTGATTATGCCAAGTTTTCTTCACAAATAAATAATACACAGCAGAAAATAATAACCAGGAACTTAACAGTAAAAGATAACAACAATCACATCACATGTACACAAGTAATTTTTGGACAATTTGTCCCTAGAAAAACCCTAGAGGGAAAACCAATGCAGCAGATTTGGATTTTATTATTATTGAGCAGGAAAATATAGAGATCTCTTACAATAAAATCAACCCAGCCAAATACAAAACCTCCTCAACAAATGTACTGTCCCCTTCTGCAAATCCTCCTAATCAGATCTGTAGGAAAAGACCTCTGCAATGCTGAAGATGTGTGCCAATTTCAATGTAGAGGCCTCATTTGTCTCCTTGGAAATTCTCTCTCCAAACCCTCAAGCAATTCTCCTCTTTCTCTCTTCAGAAAATCACCTCTCTTGTGCATAATGAGACCCTCTCGAAGTTGATCTCCTTTTTACTCAATGAGCAAGTGAGAAACCCTATCTCCAAAAGGAAGGAGGGCCAAAATTTATCCTCACACACCTTATGAGATCAATGGTCAAGATTAAAAGACCACAACTTAAATTATTTCTCACTTTAACTTAATTAAAAGTACTCATTAAGTCAACATTAAAACATAACCCATTTAATGTACTTTTTCCCAAGTACAACTTTAAGAAAAAGATTAACCCATCAACTTGGATAAGTTTCATTGTCCTCCTCCATGCTAGGACGCCATGCATGGTGAAGACCTTCCTTGCTATCCAATCTCAACATGGCGCATTCTCCTACTTCACTCTACCCTCTTCTCCATGCGCCACCTATTCTCCCTCTCCTTTTCCTATTTCCTAACGCATCTCTCCTCCAATGCACCTTCCTAACCTCCCAAATCTTCACATGTCTGAGTTAATTTCCCATTCTCCTATTCCTCCTCCCATGTGCCCTCTTCCCTAAAAATTAGGGCACAACTCTCCTTTACTACGCCTCTACTCTTCCTTAAACCCTTACATGTGTGGGTGAATATTTCTCCCACTCCTCTTTACCTCATACGCATGCTCACATCACTCCTCTCTTTCTCATGCGTTTTACTTGCCATATTTTCCTACATATGTGCCTCATTGGCCTTTCTTGGGAAGTGTGCCCTCAAGGGCCTATATATTGGACTCTTGAAGTCTTGGCCATAGTGTTGAAGGTCGGATCTTTTAGCAGCAACAGCATATCATCTCTCTTTCTCTCTTCTATTATTCTTCCTCTCTTCTTCTAGCTACTCTTTCTTTGTGCAAGTATAACCATTGTACCAGTTTTTTTCTTTTCTATTGTGGTGCAATCAGCCCTCTGGCGAGCGATTAATAAAGAAGTGTTGTGATTGTATCGAGCTATCTTTCTTGTCAGTATTGTGTCTTTACTTTGTGCATTCAATTAGTAGCTCATAGCCATTTATTGTGATTAATATTTGATCTTTTAAGTGGTTTTCTTTCCTCTTTCTTTTCTTCTTTCTTTCACTAACATTGCAGGGATCCTCTCAAGTGAAATATATTATCTTTTCCTAATGTCTTGGGCAGGGTTTTTCTCGCTGTCCAAGACAAATTCGCTACTGTTTTTTGTGTGTTTTTGCAGAAAATCAGATCTAAATCAGCAGCAAGGTACCTAAAGACTCCCCCTTGAGGTTGGCATGCAATAGCTCGAATGGAGAGGAGGTTTTCCTGTGACAATTGGGGCATTCTCTCCTTGAATTAGCCATTTTTCCATCGTTGATTTTGTAATATCCCTAGATATGCTAGGCTAGGATATTAGTTCTTTTGTCAAATACTTTGCATTACAAATGGCTTCATGTTATAATTTGGTTGACAGAATACTACAAACAAATTGCATACATCCTACTAAAGACTTTTTTCAAACATATTGTATGCAAATCAAGTACACATGAAATAGAGAGACAATATGGGTAAATCTTATTATGAATGGAACCCATAAACACAACAATAATGAGTCTCTAATGGATGCTATGGCAACTGCAATACAATCAATGAAAACACACCCAAACTCAAGCCAAAAACCTGGAAGATGTCACGGTCACCTTCAAAAAGCCCTCTCCAAGATGATGCCAGACCACAAGATGAAGCTCAAGTGAAGATCTTGGATGGATCCTCCTCCTTGTCTAACTAGGGTGGATATTTCACCACCGAAACAAAACCACAATGGAAGGGTTTTGCCAAAACCCCAACGAAAACCTTGGCTCACAAAAGCACTCCAAAGAGATCAATCCAAAACATAATGAAGAAAGTGGAGTACTACCCCTCCTTTTATTCTTCTTCACTACCCCTTCTAGAACTTTCCCCATTTGACCAAATCCACATGACCCTCATTCCCCTTTTAATTTTCACTTAAAGATTAAAAGTCACTTTTACTAATGTTTAAGTAACTAAGAATCAAAAAGTTACTTTATTACCATTTTAATTAAATGTCATTTCATAATTATAACACCTCCTAGTTAAGTGACATCAAATAAACCCCCCCTGGCTCCCTTTTTCTTCACTGACAAGCCTCGAAAGTCATCTCCAACTACAAAACAGGGGAACCCAAAATTGGGGACATGACAATCCTCCCTTCCCAAAGATTGCTTGTCCTCAAGCAATGCCATCACACCCATAGGAACAACAAACTGAAATTAATAATGATCCCCAGGTCCCAAAACAATCTGAAAGATTCAGAGCACCTATCGCCCAGAATACTATCCTGCAATGTACTAACGCAAGGGGCCTCTTGAAGGCCACTGATCAATAGAGCAATCATATACTGTGAAGACTCATTCCACCCTTCATAGAATATCCCACCTAGGAAACCAATCCACTGCTCCATATGAATAGGCTCCTGAAAGCAACAAATGGCTCTCCCATCTGTACCAACTGCCAAACTGTGAACCCATAAAATCCCAAGGTCCCATGCTATCACCAAAAAGGACCCATCATGTTGACATTGCGCCACTCTGATCATAAATATTTGATCCTCCTGCCTAGACTGCATCCTCCACTCCTACAACCACAAGCTATAATGCCTCAAAGAATCCTCCCCATTATCGAGGATCATACCCTACCAATGTATCTCAGTGAATTCAACCAAACAAACTCTAAAATCAGACATCTAGGAGAAGTCTATGTGGTCACAAACTGATAGGGCATCAAAGACATCTAATCTCCAAGTATCAAAGGGGAAATCCCTAATACTCCAGCACCCCCAGCCTACTACAATCATCTAGGCATTGTCCGGAAGATCTCCCAACACATTGTTCGCAAAGTCCCTGCATGCGAACCTCTCTCGAACTGTCCTATAAGTGGTAAAGTCACTAGGGTCCCAAACTAACCCGTGTGATGTGAAGCACCCTCTACTCATAGCCCTGATCTGCAAGGTGCTAACACAAGAATCCACCTGACTTCCCTTAGTAAACCAAGCAATCATGAGTTGTGAAAACTCGATCAACTCCTTAGATGACCACTCCTCTGAGCAACCAATCCTAAGCATCCCAAAAATAAACTCCATAAATGTTGCAATCCCCAGGTACCCGCTATCATGAATCATACTCAGTCGAGGCATCTCATTGAAGTCAGAACCTACCAATCTACGGCTATACTCGATCATCGGTATCGTGCGGGAAAAATTATCTTGCCATATAGAAAAGAACTCCACAACTCTTCTCACAACATCCCCATAGCGACACAGACCAATCACTTGCACAACCTTGTCGATCATCCTCATCATCTGAAGCAATCTATCACTCCGATGAATGTCAGGATCCCACCGCCAAATTGGAAGTCCACCACTCTCGATGCCTGTTGAAACCTCTGAGAACCGATCCAACAAAGTCTGGATATCCTCTTGTGCACTCAACGCTCTAATCACATGGTCCAAATAAAAGACCTCTATCATGGCCACAATGCCACCTGTCTCATCCAACTGACTCAGGTGAACCTCCCATATCATGTTGTATATAATGAGGGCATCAAATAACAGCAATAGATGCATTTGCCACTGCCTGCAAGACTGGAAAGTGCATAATGCGTTGGTCAACTCTGTTATCGTCCTAATACACACATACAAGTGTGGAGAAGTCTCCAACCCACTTGGTGTGTCCTTGGAGGCACAAACCTAAGTCTAGACCCACTATCACCTTGGTCTAGACTCCTTCCCTCTAGGCTCACTCCTAGGGAAGCCAAGGGGGGTAGACCCTATTAAACTATGTGAAGTTTTTATTAATGTTCTAGGAGTTAATTGATTTATTGATTAGGGAAACCCAACCCAATGACAAGCAGAAATGCAAGGATGTAACTCTTTCAATGACAAGCAAACCTTTTACTTTACAAAACTATAAATAGACCAGTGCCTAAAGATTACCAAATCCGACTTATTGAATTATGCAAAAGTAAAAGATATTTATACAAATTAAATTAAAATAAAGACTAGAATAACTGACACAATGAATCAAATAATAATTTTATACTCAAACATTGATTCTCTAAGAAATGAAGAATACTTGCAATAAAAAATAAAGAATGCTTAGGAAATGTAAAGTGAATGTGTTGCAATGTATGTAGGTTACTTTTAACAGACTTTTATGTCTCACTTTCAATTAGGGGGCAATTAGGTGTGAAAATTGCAAGCTTACACTATGTTACTGTTATCCCCTATCCTAGGGATAACTAAGGAGATTATGTCTCGAGGCCCACAGGTCCTAGACATGGAGTACCGAGAGCCATATTGACTTGAGCCTGGCCCTAGAGGGCCCATCCTTCTTCTTTAGCACCTCCATTATGTCAACAGCAGCAGCATCCATCCCATCGACCTGGTTCTAAAGTAGCAGTGGGTCTTGCTCCATGAGGTAATGAGTTCGTGTATCATGGTATGTGTCACTCTAATTCTCAAAACATTTGAATATGTGCATTTAATTCTCTTTTGCTTCATGACATGTGCTTGGACTTTATGCCTTTTGACTTTTCCATACCTGGGGGGGATGACAGAATACCCTAGCAACTTGGTTCCCTTAGGAGTGAGTTGCCAGTGGGTGGGTTTATGAAAGGTCATCGTCCATTCCCACCATACTTATCACTTTTCATCATCTTCCCTCTCATGTATCCCCTACATTGGTTCAAGCATTGGGTTTTCCAAGCTAGTAAGGGTTGTACCTTGCCTTGTGGGAAGAAGGGGCTAAAGGCCCAGAGGGTAAAAGTAGCTGGAAAAAGTTAAAAGCCAAAAGATCAAACCTTGAGATGCTTCACCCAGGGATCCCCGAGAAAGCAATAAAAGGCTTCTCAGCAAGAAAAAGGGGGGACCCATAAAAAGATAAAACTCAAGACCTAGTTGGTGGATAGGGGGTCTCATCACGAGCCAGCCTATTAGGTCCATGGGCATGTAGCAGTATGACACTGCTATTCATCTGGTCACCATGCTAGGGTAGTGACTCTTGGTAGCATAGCCAAGAGAAAGGGAGTCTCATCACGAGCCAGCCTTCTCATCTCCGTGAAATGCTTGTGGGTAACGTTGTCACCATTAGTCACTACGCGAGGGAAGTGTCCCCCGGCTATTCTCTTGAAAGAAAAAGCAATAAGATAAAAAAGTAAAAAGGCGTTGAATGGGCTAGGAAATAATTGCATCCATGACAAGGTGTAGCTCGCCCTCTTCAGAGGCACCCACAGGTAAGACCTACATTTCCTTGTCATCATTACACCCCTTGCCCAAACATCCCCCACACCATCTCTTGCACTTACATGACCTAGATTGGTCTTCACCTAGAAACACCCCACACCTATGGAGAATTAGCCCAATGGAACGTCCTGGAACCCTCTCCAAACCTGGCTTGTAGAATAGCATAACGTCTTTGAGCACTTGTCTGGGGAAAGGGGTTTTATGCACATGTTTGGGTAACTTGATTATTACATGTGATTGACATTGCTATGATCCCTATGACTTATGAGCCCATGAAGGGCGTACTTGTTGGTGCTGCAGGACCATGCCCGACGGACAAGTACATATGGGGAGATGATTAGCTCGGACCTCCATAGGGCTAAAATCCCACCAGATGGATGTTGAGACCCCAGCCAGGGGCAGACATATACCAGAGGCTTGCACCGAAGAAAGAGGAGGACGTTCCACTAAAGACAGCTTGGGAGGCCTGGACCCAGGGGTGTCTTGCCTATCCCCCTAAACATTGGCCTTGGAAGGCCCATGACGTCACCCTTATGACCCTTGACGTCACCCAGCATCAGATGGACATGATGGAGGCAGTTATGTGTCAAGTGGCACATGTGGCATGACCTGGAGGCCTTGGAAGGCCTAACGTTTTGCTCCTAGAGGCCAACGTCTCACTTAGGATACCTAACATCACCCTAGAAGGGCATGACGTCACTCCTTTTGCACATTTTAGGGTTTAATTTGTCAATTTTATGTAAAAAACTAGATATTTGATGTAACTGGCCATGTCGACCTTTTTTTTTACCTAATTTGTATTTAAAGGTCACTTGAATTGTATAAATAAGGGAAAAGTCCCTTGTATTTTATCATCATTCTTTCACTCACACAAGTGAATTCCGAAATTCAGCCTCTTTAAGGCTTATTGGCTGAAATTAAGTGGTGTGCAACTCTTGGAGGAGGCTTCTTTTGGTGTATTTTGGCACTTTCTTGGTGGAAAGTCTTCAACTAGGGCATATTGCTAGATTATTCTTGGTGAATGTAAGTGAAAATATGCAATTCTTCTTTCTTTGAATGGTTATGGTATCTTTTACTTTCCATTTACTATGATTAAGAAATTGCTAGTGTAAAACCCTAGGAGATTAAGCACATGTTATCGTCCTTATCTCAATAGCTATCCACCTACTAGATTTTGCTAGAAGACATATCCCTTGAAGCATGTACTAGAGCCCTACCTTTGTAGCACTCTAACATCATTGCTTCATCAAACTTTTATTTATCTCAAGCTTGAGCTAAAGAAGAAGGAAAACCACTAGGGCCTAGGGTTACCTACTTCCTAGTAGTCGTTTTCCTTCTAGGGTTTGGTGATTGAGGCCTTGGGTTACCAACACCTCAATCATTTTCCCTCTTGTCTTTAGTTCACACATTATCATTTGTTTCCTTCAATATTGTTGC
>ML847941.1:18907-34188 GCA_009831015.1 Picea engelmannii | reverse complement strand
TGAAAGATGTGGGCAAAGCAAAACTAGAGAATACTTTACAATTTACAAACTATGAAATGATAAAAGAATGCAAGCCCAAGAGACTCTCTTGGGTTGCTTACAATGATTTGGAAAGCAAGAAGAGGGAGAGGGTTTTGCACCAAGGCCTTTGGATGCTTCATTGAGCTCCTTGTGGCCAAAATTGGACAGTACCTCCCCTTGGACTGGCGAAAACCTGCATAAAACAGCAAGCAATGCTTGCTGGAAAAAGCTAAAGATCACTTAAAACAAGTTAGTTTTGGGTTAGTATATAAACAGAAAATTTCATGTACAAAATCTGAACTTGAAAATTGATTTTAAAGCAATATTTAGATGATCATATATGCAAAAAATAAGTAAATAAGAGCTGAAAATTATATCAGAAATTTAGGTGAAGTGAAATGAAGCTTTTTGGAGTCCACTCCTCCAAGCTTTGGGTAACTTGTAAACGTGTAAACCCTTGCTACACAATGAGGCAAGAAGGGGAGATCTTCTAAAAGGTCTACAAAATACTTTGCAAACACTAGTAAAAGCAAATCACATAAACCTATAGCAATACTACTACAGATTTATCCCCAGCAAAATACTTTGCTTGGGGTTCTTCAAGTAAAACAATGTAAGCAATAGGTTAAGCAAAAATTCACAATACTACCTCAAGCAAAGGAAAACACCATAGAAGAGCAGCCAAAGAGCACCAAGAATACACCAAGAGAACAACAAGAGTTCCTCCAAAGCTTCACTTCTATTATTGAAAAGAGTGGTTGCAATATGGCAACAATATTACAAGAGAGAAAATGGGGGAAGAGCAAGAGAGGGTGAGGGGAAAATTGGGCAGCATGGAGTTGCTATGAAATTAGATGCTAAAAGAGGAGGGGTGAGCTTTCTTTTAAGGGAGGAGTGGAGGAGAGACCCCCCTTGCATGCTCTCCATGTGTCAAACATGCAAGAGAGGGCTCGCTCTCAAGGGGGGCTCACTTAGGGAGAGAGATCTAAGGTTAGAGGTGGTGGGCACCCCCTTTTCTTGTTTAGACGTCTTCTCTATGGTCCAAGGGGAGCACATTAAGGTGTGGGGGCCTCCCCACCTTTGGTTTTTTCTTTTTCCACATTCATATGAAGAGGGGGCACCCCTCTCCTTAGAGAAACTCAACAAGTGTTTAGAACTTGGCTTGGGGGGGTCCTCTTTCACTTTAGATCCTTTTTCTAACTTAGGAATGACTTTAGGAATCATTTCCCCCTCCTTTTCCATGACTTTAGTCATTTTTACAAAATTCCGTTGTTTTACCTTAGCCAATTATTTGTTGGTTTTTGACTGACTTGGACTCCTCATGGACATTGGCCTAGCAAAACTTGTCCAATCAAGATGAAACTTGGTCCAAGGGTGTAGAGGGTCATAAGCCATTTCATTTGAGTACCCATACCCCTATACAAAATCCCCAAGGACCAAATGTTTACATTTTACATCAAAAATAATTAAAATTTTCAATTTACGGAAAATTTTAATTATTAAAAATAATCCTATCAAAACCCAATGGAATTCCGCAAGACTCTAGGGGATGTCTAGCATGGTCATTTACAACACTTATAAATCTTAGTCACCCAATGGGATCTATCATTAGAATGCCTTTCACCACTTCGGAAGATTATTGAGTGAAAAACTCAAGGGTAATTAAAATCGTCGAAAAGCAAGATTAATTACCTGAGGAAAAAAAGCACTCAATGAAAGGACTTCCCTAATGATAAAGTCCTAGGCAACTAAATAAAAACTGACCCATGCTAACATATTACAAAATTATCCCACGCAGGGGAGCGTACATTCTGTGTACATAAAAAGAAGTTCTGGGGTAGAATTTCCCTACTGTGCCATAAGTCTCCAAACTCGTTGTACCGCAAGGTACATATCTTCATGGTACATGACGTTGACACCTAGTTGAAATAGGTGGTCAACATCTAGCTCCACATGGGGACATATGCTTGATCTTTGGGAAGGAGAGCATGCGAGAACCTCAGAATCTGCAAAACAAAGTTCTCACCAATACCCAACATAAGTACATGTGTGAAAAGAATAAACAATTACCAATAAATGAAATGATATTGACAATAATCACATAAATGAAATGACTATACAATGAACTATAAGTGAAATAATGACAAAATTGAAAGAATCAAAGGAAAAAGGTTAGAGATTCATTACAAAGGGTACCCCTTTGGACACCAATGTCTGCGTTGAAGATCATTTCAAGGTGGAGCCTTTTCACTGGCATATCTAACTTTATGTCATCCAAATGGATTAGATGAGTTGTCAGAAGACTTATACACTTTACCCTATTTTTTGATGTTCTGATGTGAACCCTTTTTCCTAGTTCTCAACCACTTGATAGAATCTTCCTTGAACCCCTTTCTGATGAAGTTGCATTGGTGCCAAGCAAAAAGATTTAAAGTTTGTTGATTTCATTTCTTCTTTGAAAGGCTTGGCATACTCTTCAATAGGGATGATATGTTGATTATTATTATCATCCTTACGATCTTCTACCAGACTTATTCCACTTTTTCTTCTTTTCTTTTTATTCTTTTTATGCTTGTCCTGTTCGTTGAAGACGTCATCTTCGTCAAAATAAATGTCCCCAATTTCTAAGACATATGGAACAGATGGCCCAAAAATCCTATCCAACTCTTCCTGATATCTGACCGATTCATCTGAATGCTAGCGAACTGATGTTGATGATGCAGTCCCAAATGACAAATCCAACTCTGTTTCAGATTTTGAAGGAGTCACATCAAAATCCATTTCACTTGAAGCTTCTTCAAGAAAAAGACCATCAAAAGAATACATGGCATCCCAAACATTAAAAACGCTTTGGAGTTCATCCTTAAGTTCCTCTTTGACAGATGCTAGAAAATTAGATGGTATCTCATAACATCCCATCTCTAATTCGTGGTATACAAACGTATTTATGGGTTTTTTGGGATCTTCAACATGATATTTTCTTTCCAATTGTCTGTTTAATCTAAACATGGCCCCATCTAGAGTGGGAATGGTCGCATAAGTTAAATCCATTTGTATATTGCCCCCCAAATCTGCAGTTGTTTTCCTTGAGAGCAACATACCCCAAGCATCGGGCACATCAATCACCACTATGTCCATTTCTATTTGAATATCAGGGAAGGCAGCCAAATGTACTAATAAGCCTTTTATCAAACCATGCACCTCAATTGTTTTACTATTCATGGCACAAATGTTATGGTAAGGCCTTGAAATCCTTAAATTTAATTGTTCCATTACTTTCTTAGTCATAACATTTGAACTTGCTCCAGAGTCAAGCATGCAATTATGAAGGAGATGGTTATTCATAAGTAGAGCAAGAAAAAACGGTTGATTCTTTTCGTTTCCCCTATCCCAATTTTGCAAAATCATAGGTGCATCTTGGTAGGCTACAACTTGTGACTTGTCACCATTACCTTGAGGAGGATTTTCTATAGCTTTGAGCAATTTCCCCTTTTGAGATGGAATCTTCATAATTTTTGCTACAAGGACCAACATTTTTGCACTATTCAACCACCCTCCTAAGTCAATATTTAATTCTGAATTTGTAGGAACAATTGATTTAGGAGGGGGAGGAGGCGTCTTAGGAACACTTGCTTGTGGCCTATCTTGATTTTTGGTTCCATTTATTTGATAAGTGGAGCCTCTATATCTAGCCATTTCTGATACTTGCTTGGGAGTAGGCTTAGGACCAAAATTTTCTGTTACTGTGTCCACAACTTCATTCATGCAATTTACCTCCCTACTATGCTCCATCAATTCCATCCATTCATTCATGCCAATATTATATTCATGACCAAGCATATTAACTTGCTCATTTTTTGATCTAGAGGGTCCCCCTTCATTACAAATTTGAAGAAAATTTTGGCAAGTTGATTCTTCATGAAATTGCCCACAAGGTCTACAATATGGGATAATTTGGTGATCAACCAAGTAAGTAGACTCAAATGGATTTGGTGTCCTTTGTTCTTGAGGTGGAGGTCTCTTTGGCCACTTATCATTTGGCTTATGATGAGGTCTACTAGATTGAGCCCTCTCCATGGCGATCAATTTATTTTGCATGGTTCTCATTTGATTAGCATGGCTAATCTCTATTTGTTTTATTTGATTAGCTTGATTAAACCCCATTTGCTTTATTTGATTAGCCTGGTTAACCTCCATTTGCTTCATTAATTGAGCGAGCTCCTTTATGCCATCATTAGAAAACTCTTGATTTTCCACTTTCTTCTTCTTCTCCTCATTGGGTTTGGAAAAAGTAGCCCTTGAGAAACAAGGAAGGTTCGACTTCCTAGCATCTTGCATATTCTTATCTATTTTGATAGCATACTTTAGTGCATCCCTTAGAGTTATTGGCTCTTTATCCCTCAACTGATATCTGATTTCACCCTCGAAGGCTTCCATATAATGAATTAATATTGAGGCATCAGGAGGCTTAATAGTTTGAGGAAGGCTTTTAACTAAGTCATTAAATCTCTTATTGAATTCCTCCACTGTTTCATTTTCCTTATTTTGACTAGAGTTAAGGGCAGCCAATAAATGACGGTCTTCCTTCTGATCACCCCACCTTTCATTGAAGGCTTTCTGGATTTCTGCCAAGGTGTTAAATTTGTCATCATTAAACTTCAAGAAAATTTTCCTGTTTGGTATATTATGAATAAAGAGGATACATGCACCATTGAGGAAGCTTGATGGCACTCAAGTTGGATAGAAGCAATAACTTATAAATTAATTCAATACTACCTGGCATATGAACGCCCACAAGACACCCAGTGCATGCATAACTATTAATATTATTTGCTGGTGTTTAATATGTTGTCTGAGTCTGAGTCTGAGATGGAAATGGAAGCTTTTAATTCTGATATTTTGAAGTTTCACAACTTGTTTGAGAACAACTAGCAAAGTATAACTGCAATTTATGTTTACTTTGAACCTGTATGTTATTGGACCATTCACAGCTGGCAGTGCATATCCATATATAAAAACTACAAATATAAAGTTCAATTGTACTGTGGTTATCTGAGAACCAATTTTTTCAATAATACTGGATGCTCTTATCTATTTTGATTCTGACATTTATGTAGCTTGTGAATTCAGTGTATATATCCTGTGTTTTTGGAATATAATGAAATATTTTGATGCTAAATATTCTCTCTCAATGGATATTTTTAGCTGGTGAAGAGTGTGTTCAAGTCTTGTGATAAAAACATGGATCATGGCATCAAGAGCCTCGGTAATCTTTACCTTAACCCATCTAAAAAGAATATATTTACTCCAGTTGATGGTTTGGTCCATTCAGATGGCCGGTTCAGTATGAAACCGTTTCGACGGCCAGTTCAGTATGGAACCAATTCCCGAACCAGTTTGACGGCCAGTTCAATGCATCTGGAGGACTGACCTGCTGAACAGGCCGGTTCCAGCTCTGGTTCGGCCAGTTTTAAAAACACTGACTGGCAATAGTAGGGATTTTTCAATGAAGTCTATTGTCTCTTCATTGAGTTTGTATTTAGACAGGATCCCATGCAAGATTATGTACCATCTTGTTGTCCTTCTCTTGATCCCAATGATTTAAGCTCCATTTTTTATTGCCAAATGAGATACAAAAACTGTGCCACCTCAACATTTTTGGCATTCATCACTTTCATCGTATCAATTGAAAATGTAAAAAATCAAGAGATAAACGCACAAGAATCAGAAAAGGTGAGATAACTATTCAGAAAACAGCCTACAGTGGAACTCACGTGGATATTGAAATCATAAGCAAGTGTTGTAGGGAGCAGCTTCCTTAGGGCAAAAACCTGGAAACATAGAAACACAAAATTTAATGTCTGAGAAAATCAGATATTACAAATATGTCTCTAAATATTTATACTTTAATATATCTCAAGCAAAGGATTGAAAATATGATACCTTTGCCCAATAGGCTGGCAAAAGTTTTGGCACTAATGAGCATCAAATCAAACTTCCATAAAAGTCAAATTTCTACAATAGAGTATGATCTCACCTCCCCTGGAGTTTCTAAAAGTGGCTGTTTATCTGTTGACCCCACTATGAAGTGAGGAGCTTCATTTCCTAGTCTCTGGTATCTACAATGGACACAAAGTGGCCCACTCAGAACGTTAAAGTGGCATATTTAAGAACAAGTTAAAACAGAAATAGCGCATGCTTAACAAGAACATAAGCACCAAGTCATTTGACCATAAGTTTCAAAGATTTTCTCTCCCATCAAAAGCACTACTTCCTACAAATTTTTCATCTGTTGTGAATAGTATGCAAGTTAAAATAGCTAATGCATCTAAATAATATTGAACTCTCGGTTAGTAAAATTGAGACATGTTTAACTTTTTCCTGTCCACAACAAACATAGAATGAGATGATGGTTCTTGAAATAGGCATGAATAAACTTTCAAGTTTCACGTAAGGAAAGAAACATATTATTACCTTACATGCCCTGTATTCTCAAGGAATATCTAAATAAACATACTTAACTGTCGATTTAAAACAATATAGTTGGCTGGTGAGCAACCTGAATAGAAATAACAGACCTCCGTTCAAATATAACAACAGTTGCAGAGACCTCACTCTTCAGAGAGTGATCGAAGTTTGGTGGTAGATATGCAAACGAGTCAACCTACACATTAAATAGAAGCATTGGTCGAATCTATAATAAATATAATTTTCTTGGGAAAAGTGTCACAACTAATAAACCCTCTAAACCCAAAGAACAATAAAAAGCATGAAGAAATTTCATCTCACTAATTGACATACAGAAATGATATTTAATGCCTGAGATATCATAATCTAATTTTGGTATAATGTGTCATGTTCAACAAATTAAACTACTCAATACCACTTTCCAAAACTATATTTCTAATGCAAAAATAGATAGTATTCTATTAATTAAAGGTATTAACATAGGAAATGAAACATATTTTAGTATGCATATCATCAAATTGATCAAATTATGCAGCACTTTTCTTATTCTGTGTGCATTTATCAGATTCAAATTGATCCGCAAACTCTCCTGCAGCATATTGAAGCTACCATAACTTGGGCTGCCTCTATTCTATCAAGGTCAGTAATGGAGTCGAATATTTTCAAATATCTCAGTCCTATCAGATGGCCATTCAGACTAATCATATGAGAAAATAATTTAACATCTTATTGCAAAGAAATCTTAAAATTAAAATTAAAATTCACAAGGTAAACCATCCTGGACAGGGTCTTAGTGGCCAAAGATGTTTTTTGCTCCTTGTGTCTTCCCCCCTTTTTAGTAGGATACAAAAAGTTGGTATTGACCCTTAAAAGAAAATCTTACAGGAGAAGCAGGGGGCAAAAATATGTCTTCCACTTCATGCCCAGATGTGTACACTCTTGTGAGAAAAAGGGGGGCTTGGACTGACAGATATTTAAGCACGGGGGCGTTTTGGCAGAGAAATGGGAGGTAACAAGAATGAGTGAAGATGCACCATAGAAGATACTAGTTAGAAGCCAAAAAGAAAATGCTTCCCATGCGACAGGTATTAGGGTGCCTTCTGTGATTTGTGATGTGATTGGACTCTTGGAGGAGACATATCCTTTAAGCTGTCAGGTATGGCAGTTCTGAGGAAAATTTGGCATGCTTGGCAGAAGATTATTTCAAGGCAGTTGTCCTGGGACTTTGACAAGTGGCTGGGATTTAGCTCATATCTATCTGGACTTCCCCCAAAGTTTGACAGATAGCTTACTTTCCCAATTCTGCAATGGATGATTCTCTAGGAGATGTTTCTAATCATCAGGGGAAATTAGAATAGAGAGAGATGTCCGTGGATAGAATAGCGAACTGCTAACAGGGCCCAATGTTTTTCAAATGCAAACAAAACTATCTACCTTGATCTCTGTAAAAAAATTCTGGAATGTGATCTTTAAAACACAGTTGGAAGTACAGGGTCCTATTTGGAAAGATTGAGGGGGGAACCATCACAAGCCCTATTCTGCTATGTGACAGAGATTCTATGAAAGCCAGTTTACACCACCCATTGCAGAGTGACTTAACAGAAACTGGAGAATTCTGGACATAGAGGACAGATGGATTAAAAGTTGTCAGGCTATATGGAAAGTAAGAGTGTCTTTGATGTCTAGCAATTAAGGCTAGGCTTCATAATTTGGAACTAACAGATAGGTTCTGTATTATATGTCAGAGGGAGGAGATAGTTAAGCATGTTTTTAGCCAATGTGGAGTAGCTCGGATATTGTGGGTGTTAGTCCCTAGACATACTACCACCTTATTCCTCTTGATTTTCAGCTTATTCCTTCAGAAACCTGTTCTGAGCCTATTTACCTTTGTTGGTAGCACCTTTTTAACACTTTATTTCTCTTTTTGGTGTAATTTGTCTTGCTTCAATCTGCAAACATGAGAATCTCTCCCATGCTCACAATTATGAAGATGTCAAGATGAAGCTTTTTGTGTTATCTTTGGAAGAGGATGCCATAGACTGGTTCACAGAACAGGATGATGACAAATTTAGCACCTTAAGGGAAATCATAGATGCCTTCAATGATAGATGGGGTGAGAAAAAGGATGATCGTCATTTATTGGTTGCTTTACACTATAGTCAAAAGAAGGAAAATGAAACAATGGAAGAATACAATAAGAGATTTACTGACTTGGTTAAAAGCCTCCCCCACGACATTAAGCCTCCTGATGCCTCAATCTTAATTTATTATATGGAAGTCTTTGAGGGTGAAATCAGATATCAGTTAAGGATAAAGAGCCAACAAGTCTAAAAGATGCACAAAAGTATGTTGTTAAAATAGAGAAAAATATGCAAGATGCCGAGAACTCAAATCTGCCTGGTTTCTCAAGGGGAACTTCTTCCAAGCCCAATGAAGAGAAGAGGAAGAAAGTGGAAAATCAAGAATCTTCTAATGATGGCATAAAGGAGCTCACCCAATTAATTAAGCAAATGGGGATTAACCATGCTAATCAAATGGCAGCCATGCAAAATGTTGAATTTTGATGCTTAGCTCATGCACGTGTAGTTTATTTCAATTTAGCATGTACTTGAACCATAAACAATGCAGCAATACCATATACAATAGCTGCAGTAACCAAGATCACAAGAAGAATAACCATGCACAGGAACACAAGAGTTTATCCTAGGAAAACCCTTCTCAATCAAGGGAAAAACCCAGCAATCCTTTGCTATAGAGTCAAGAGAAGATCCCCCACACCATAAACCCTAGAGCACACAAGAGGGTGCTCTATGACCTAGAAACTTGCGCCTAAGAGAAGTGTGCACTTCAGCCATACAAGTAGCTTAAGAGAATGTTACAATGAAGTGTGAGTGAGTGATCCACAATGGGAATTTAATCTCTTATTTATACAAGACTTAACACAACAATAGGTGTGTCTATTGGCACAATAGGACCGACTTCTATAACTCAATAATATAATTAATCTTTACACAAATATTAATTATCTTTACATGGTGGGGCCAACCTGTACCCTTTACAACACAAATTAGGGTTACAACAAATCTTACTCTTAGACAATATAGCAAGGATCTCTCACATCCTCTAGTGCTCAGCCACTAGGGACACGTCCACCTGTGCTCACCCACAAGGACATCACTCTCAACAGATCAACTCAACTAAGTCCATAGGAGTACCATCTGGAGAGCCATCTCAAGTCGACTCAACTAAGTCCATAGGAGTCTGACAGGAGACCATCTCAAGTTGTCGCAACTCAATCCAGAGGAGCACGACAAGAGACCACACGTCATCTCAACTCAGTCTAGAGGAGTATGACAGACCCATCACATGGGCTCTCTCACAGATGTCTCAACTCAATCCAGAGGAGAACGACCTGGAGAATGTCTCATGAAGTTGCAATCAACAACACTCCCTCTCAGCTAGGGAGGCATTCTCCACCAAGCCAAGTCTCTCACGGAAGTACTCGAACTTCGTTCTGGCAAGTGGTTTGGTGAAGACATCTACAACTTGCTCGTGTGTAGAAAGGTATTGCACATGTACTGCTTTCCTCTGCACAATATCTCTGATGTAATGGTATTTGATCTCAATGTGTTTCGATTTATCGTGAAACACGGGATTCTCTGAGAGCTTCACACAGCTCTGGTTATCGCAATGGATAATGGTGGAATCCATTTGATGACCAAATAACTCTACAAGGAGCTTGCGGAGCCACACTGCTTCGCGGACTACCACACATAATGCAATGTACTCTACTTCTGCGGTACTCAAAGCCACAAAAGTTTGTTTCCTGCTGCACCAGGAAACCATGGAAAATCCCAAAGTAAAACAACCATCGGATGTGCTCTTCCGGTCCATTGCGCTCCTTTCCCAATCTGCATCGGCATATCCCTGCAATCTCATGTCTACACCGGAGGCATATCTCAGGCCATAACCAACTGTGCCTCGTAGATATCTCAACACATGCTTCGTTGTTATCAAGTGTGTCTGTCTCGGCTGACTCATAAACTGGTTGAGTACACTCACTTCATAGCATATACCAGGTCTGGTGTTAACCAGATACATCAATGATCCAATCAGTTGTCTGTAAAGATGTGGATAATCTTGCCTAAATCAGAAGAAGCCTCGTTCGTCTTCTTCAGATTCATCACCATCGGTGTAGGCATGGATCTACAGTTTGTCATCCCGAATTTCTTCAATATCTCCACTATGTATTTTCCTTGACTCGGGAAAATCTCATCAGTCCTCTGCCACACTTCTAGTCCCAAGAAGTAGTGCATCATACCAAGGTCCTTCATCTCGAATTCAGAAGCTAATGCACGCTTGCATTCAACAATAAGGCTTTCTGAACCGGTGAGGAATAAGTCATCAACGTATAGGACCAAAATCAGACACTCATCACCAACAATGTGATAGTATAGGTTGGGATCAACAACACTCTTGCTGAAGCCCAAACTCATCAAGTATCCATCAATCTTCTCACAACAAGCACGAGGTGCCTGCTTTAGTCCATACAGGGCTTTCTTCAACCTGCATACATGAGACTCCTTCTCATGTGTCACGAATCCATCTGGTTGCTCGATGTAAACTTCTTCCTCAATCTCACCAATGAGAAAGGTTGTCTTCACATCCATCTGATGTAGTCTTCCAACCCATGGATGCTGCAAGAGAAATAATCGTACGGATGGAAGTGTATCGGGCAACAGGAGCAAATGTCTCCTCATAATATATTCCCTCCACCTGAGAGAATCCTCTAGCCACAAATCTCACTTTGTACTTCTCGACACTTCCATCAGCTGCATGTTTGATCTTATAGATCCACTTGGAAGTCACTACAGACTTCCCTTCCGGTCTCAAAACAATATCCCATACATCATTCTTCATGATGGACTGATATTCTTTGGTCATGGCATCTTGCCAAACCTGCTGACCTGTTGCTTCTCCATGACAAGAAGGCTCAGTATCAATGATGTGACTCATAGCTGAAATATAGCTCGAAAATCTCTATGGTCTCTTGCTCTCTCGGAATGTGCCATGAGGAGTTGCATGTCCCTCTGCCTCCTGCAGAGTTTGTCGAGCCCAAGCAAGCCTCTTATGGCCTACTGCAATGTCTCTGGGAACATCAACTGGAGCTACGGGATCTGTAACTGTCTCCCTCTAAACTGTTGCAGGGGGAGAAGGTATTGTCTCTTCCTTCTTCTCACTGTCAATCTCCATCTGAGATTCTCTGGATCTTCTTAAGGCTATCGCTTCCTCAAAGGTGACATCTCTGTTAACCTCGATTTGTCTCTGACCAGGGATATATATCCAATATGCCTTCGAAGATTCACTGTACCCTACAAATGTACCATTTATGCCTGAAGGGCCTAGCTTGGTCCTCTTCTCCTTGGGTACATGAAAGTATACTGGACACCCAAATAACCTGAAGTGTCCAACCTTAGGCTTCACTCCGGTGAAAGCTTCTTCGAGAGTCATGTTCTTCAGAATCTGATGAGGGCTCCTATTTTGAACGTACATTGTTGTCATGGATGCCTCTACCCACAGAATCATAGGTAGATTATGATCATGTATCATTGCTTTGGTTGCCTCAATAATGGTTTTGTTCTTGCTCTCTGCAACCCCATTCTGCTGAGGGTTTATAAGGAACGGTGTACTCCCTCTTGATCCCTGCCTCAATACAAAAATCACTGAAATCCCTGGAGGTGTACTCCTCTCCATTATCTGATCTCAGCACCTTGATCCTCCTCCCGGTCAGGTTCTCAATTTGAGCTTTAAACTCTTGAAATCTCGCAAGGACTCCATCCTTGGTCTTTAAGAAGTAAATCCACGTCTTCTGAGAGTGATCATCAATGAAGAGCACATAGTACAAATATCCGTTCAAGGAAGCAACAGTCATGGGTCCACAAACATCGGTATGTATCAAGTCCGATCCCCTTGGATCTACTGTTCACTGCTCAAGAAGGACCCCTTGACATTCTTGCCAAGAGCACAACCTCTACAAACGCCATTATGTTGAACATGTATCTTTGGAAGGCCTGTTACCATCTTCCCCAGAGCGGGAAGGGCTCTGTAATGTCAATGAGCAAGTATCTTATGCCATAGCTCGCTCAAGATGATAGTATCATGTAACAAGGCCTGGACTGGTCAGACAGTCAATCTGTACAAACTGTTTTCTCGAACACCAATCACCTGGGCAGAATCCATGTGTGAGTTCTTGTGCCATGCAAGGTAACCTTGTAGCCTTTATCCTCTAAGGCAGAAACAGAGACAAGGTTCCTTTTCATCCCAGGTACATATAGTACTTCACTTAATTGAAGCGGTATGCCAAAATCTAGTTGGAAAGAAGAAGTTCCAACTCCTTTCACAGTATATCTGGCATTATCACCAAATACAACATGTAGGCGAGACTCTTTCTCAACAAGGTCTGTAAGATGTTCTCTGTATCCAATCATGTGTCTGGAAGCACCACTGTCAATCAACCAAATATCACTATCTGTAGGAACCATACCTGAGAGTGTTGATATGAAGAAGAATGCTTCATCTTTTATGTCTTCATCTCTCTGAGGTGGTAATGAATCAACATCGGTAGTGGATGCATGTTGTCTTCCTTTCTTCCTGGTAGGACAATTTCTTGCAATGTGTCCATACTTGTCACATCTGAAACACTGAATCTTTGAATTGTCTTTTCTATGTTCATGACCTCAAGCTGCTGAATTTTGCTTGTCTTCGAATGCTTTGTTGAAATTTCTTCTATTCCTTCTGCCTCTCTTTGCATGAGAAGCAAGAGATTGATTGTCATCATGATGGGAGTATTGCACTCCTCTGGCTATAAGTCTGGTTTCCTCATGGGTGCAGTCTATCCATAGACGATAAAACTCAGGTAGATCTTCTCTTCCACTGATACTTTGAAGAAATGGTTCCCAATGTCTTGGAAGAGCATTGAGAGTAGTCATGACAAGTTCTCTGTATGTTATGGTTTCTCCAATGGCACCTAGTTGATCCCTGATCTCTGAGATCCTCATGAAGAAGGTGGCAATGGTGTCAGCTTTTGTCATCTTGATATTTTGAAGTTGGTGCTTCAATGTAAGAGCTTTGTTTGTGTTGTTGCTCTCAAACATTTTCTTCAATACATCATACATTTCATAAGTTGTCTTCAAGGTAGCAATACGAAGTAGTAGATGATCTCTTACTAAATAGATGATTATCTTCCTTGCTTTGACATCGTCTTCCTTCCAATCAGCCTTCTCTTCATCGGTTATTGTTTCTGGTAGAGTCTTTTCTATCAAACTCAATAGGTCATCCTCTTCTAGATTGATTTCTAGTCTTGATTTCCAGGAGTTGAAGTTGCTTGATCCATCAAACCTATCTTCCACCAAAACTTTGTTCCTCATGGCTTGCAGATTCTTCACAAACCCTAACGGCTAGGCTAGGAAACCTAACGTCTAGACTGGGCTAGAAACCCTAGGTTTTGTTAGACTTATGACTGCCAACAATAATTCTTTAGAAAGTTAGAAGAACCCTGGTGAGCTACAAAAATCCTTCAATGAACTGCAGAAACCCTAGAGGCTGAAATTCTGCAGAAACCCTAGGGGCCAAAAATCAAAATTTCTTCGATTTGCAATCTAAGAGTTGAAGGAGGTGCATTGAAGGAGGTCGTACACAACTGTGAAAGAATTAGGCCCAACTTTCAAGGAGTAAGTGCAAAAACTAGAAAAATGAAGAGGGTTGTTTTTGCAGTTGCAGCATGAAGGTGACGAATGGCTTGGAAAGGTGTTGGAGGGCTTTTGCAATGGTTCTTTCCGGAACTCTGCTCAGAAACCATGTTAAATTTTGATGCTTAGCTCATGCACATGTAGTTTATTTCAATTTAGCATGTACTTGAACCATAAACAATGCAGCAATACCATATACAATAGCTGCAGTAACCAAGATCACAAGAAGAATAACCATGCACAAGAACACAAGAGTTTATCCTGGGAAAACCCTTCTCAATCAAGGGAAAAACCCAGCAATCCTTTGCTATAGAGTCAAGAGAAGATCCCCCACACCATAAACCCTAGAGCACACAAGAGGGTGCTCTATGACCTAGAAACTTGCGCCTAAGAAAAGTGTGCACTTTAGCCGTACAAGTAGCTTAAGAGAATGTTACAATGAAGTGTGAGTGAGTGATCCACAATGGGGATTTACTCTCTTATTTATACAAGACTTAACACAACAATAGGTGTGTCTATTGGCACAATAGGGCCAACTTCTATAACTCAATAATATAATTAATCTTTACACAAATATTAATTATCTTTACATAGTGGGGCCGACCTATACCCTTTACAACACAAATTAGGGTTACAACAAATCTTACTCTTAGACAATATAGCAAGGATCTCTCACATCCTCTAGTGCTCAGCCACTAGGGACACATCCACCTGTGCTCACCCACAGGGACGTCACTCTCAACAGATCAACTCAACTAAGTCCATAGGAGTACCATCTGGAGAGCCATCTCAAGTTGACTCAACTAAGTCCATAGGAGTCTGACAAGAGACCATCTCAAGTCGTCTCAACTCAATCTAGAGGAGCACGACAAGAGACCACACGTCATCTCAACTCAGTCCGGAGGAGTATGACACACCCATCACATGGGCTCTCTCACAGATGTCTCAACTCAGTCCAGAGGAGAACGACTTGAAGAATGTCTCATGAAGCTGCAATCAACAACACAAAATAGGTTGATAGCCATGGAAAGGGATCAAGTTAAT
>ML847939.1:11287-34189 GCA_009831015.1 Picea engelmannii | reverse complement strand
ATTTTCTTCGCTTATAATTCTTACTTTATGTTACACATATCTAGTTTACTAGGTTTCCGAAATGGGCTCTCTTAGGCTCATATCACATGCCCAAAAGTTGTCCAAAATGGATCATTGACAAAGAGTTGTTTATTTTTCTTTGTTTTATATTCATGTTTAGACATTGAGCTCATACTTAATAGCATTAAAACTTGTTTTTCAATCCTTGGTGAAGTCTATTTCCAAGGCCTTGATCTTTGGAAATCCAAAAGACAAAAAAAATGATAAGATAAATCCATGTCATGATTAGGATATGTGGAGCAATGCATCATGTAGCACAAAGATTATGTGAAGCTAGGGGATGAATGGAATGTTGTCCTCGCCCTCTTCCCACTACATTTCTCACATGGAGGTAGTATAGGTAGGGTGAAGTCTACAACAACACACCATAAAGGAGGTTATGCAAAGAGGTCAACACATTGCACACCACACCCCAACACTCCACCCAACAACAAAAGAAGCCCATAAACTAAGAAGAACATGTACACATGACAAAGAAGGTGGCAGTGTACTTGGAAAATAATTTCGACACCAAGGGTGTCAGCATGTGGACCATCTAACCAGTCACAAGATGCCACATGGTAACCTAAAAAAACCAAAGTACTTGAATTAGAAACGATCGGGGAAATTGTAATTGTCTCTTGGAAAACAATTAGGGAGGTAGTTGAATTGGTTCAAGGGGTGTCTTGTCCTTTATGGTAGATCAGTCACAAATGAACAGGGGGGGGCATGGATTCATTACAATAGAGGTCAAATTTATGAGGCTAGAAAATTGAAAGCTTTGGGAAAGGGTTCAATAGCAGAAACACTGAGGATGCAAATGAAAATATATGTTCCTATACTAAGAGGACAAAGAAAACATTGAGCCAGTATAGAGGGAACAAAGATTGTCTCTAAGACAAAAAAAAATATACAAAGCAAACCCAAGGTGTAAGAATACACAAAATATTTGTAAGAAAGTGTACATCTTCCATTTGTAATAATTCCTAAGAATAATAAGGGCCAAAGCAAGGACCATTTCTTGTTGATTTTCCCAAATGAGTTTCCAAATTGAACTTTATGTTATTACTATGTTTATGATTATTTTCTTCAATGTTGTTTTTTGCATTTTAGCATAGTCTACAATTATTACACAAATAGAATTAATGCACAATGAAATAGGAAGGAAAGATAATAACAAATCAGTTCCACAAAATTAATTAAACTCTGGACTATTGATTCAACTTAAACATAGGTTCAACAAGTTCAATGATTATGGATCATATTGGTATTTAAGCCCAAGTTCGAAAAAACTTGGTGAATGCAGTCCATCTTTGGTGCATGTACCATTTCCTTTTAATTCATCTACACTTGCAACTTTTTTTTTTCTTCTAATCTTCCATGTATGGTAAACACCCACGATGGATACTTAAAAAGTGGAGAGTTGTTGTTACAACGTATTGGAAGACATTGACAACCAAAAATGGTAGGAACATCTAATGAGGAGGATCCCAAGGAAGACCCTAAAGTTAGGTTTACTTGGATGGAGCATAGAGTTGTTGTATTAACCAAGATGATGGCATAGTTATTGAAAAGTAGGTATGAAGAGAGGTATTTACCAAGCAAAGAGTACATAAGAGAAAGTACAAAACAACCCAAGGTTGAATACCTTTAGGATCTAGGTAATAATAAATCTCATCCTACATCTTCAAATACTCCATTCAAGGTGGAAGGAAAACTTGAAATATCAACATATGAAGGTCAAGTTAATGCTAAGAAACTTGTTAATTGGTTGAAACATATAGAGGTCTATTTCATCATTTATTAGATAAAATAAAGACAAAGGATTTATTTTTCCCGGTTGAAAATGTTTGAACATGCTATGTTAAAGTGGGAGAGCTATGTGGATGCCTTAAGGCTATGCAAGAAACTTATAGTTACAAAATGGGAGAATTTCAAGGAACCGTTGAAATCACAATTATACCCCATTGAACATGAAAAGGAACAACTCATGAAGTGGCAATACCTTTGAGAAGAATGGGGAAAAGTGTACAAGGATACATATATGAATTATGAAAGTAAGCCATCATGTTGGGTATCTCTTAGAAAACGTCTATGGTGGCAATGAAATACCTTGGAGGCCTATTTAGCGATATCCAAAGGAAATTACAATGGTTGAATGTGAAAATCATAGACGAGGCAAGCAATAAATATATTTATATCAATTTGGAGCTCAAGAAGGGGAAACAACAAAGGGACCAAGAAGAAACTAGCAAAAATGAAGGGAAAAATATTGTAGTAACAACCTAGAGAGGGAAATATCCCAAGAGGCATTGCAAACACTATGATGTAGATGGGAACACAAGTGAGATGTGTTGAATGCTTCATTCAAAACTATGTCCAAAATGGTATAGGTTCCCAAAAGGAGGAACAAAAACGACCAAGGAAATTGTTGTACATGTTGATGAAAAGGAATGGCTATCCTAATACCAACATTTTTTAATCTTTCCAGGCTAAGGAAATATGGTCGGGATTGTTATCCTATGTTTATAGCCCTTTTGAAAAATTATCAATTAATCCTTAAGAAATATGTTTTTGAGATCAATGTTGTCTTTTATGTTGTTTTATGATAAAGAAAGATAAAATATTTATATTAGAAAATATAAACATTTTGATGAATAGTCATGAAAACAAAAAAATATGACATAAGATAACACATATAATCCAAAATGAGACCTCAAAACCATCAAGTCATTTTACTCATTCAACTCTGGACACAGAAAAATGGTAAGAAGGAAAGTGTCTATGTGGTCTACATCAGAAGATCAAAAGAAGGAGCAAAGTCCAATAAAGAAACTGTAAACATTTTATGCAGTGAGGGTGGTAGTGAGGAGCTCAGGAGGATTGCAGTTCTCTGTAGGTTAAAGCCTGTTTCACAAGGGAGTTGGTGCTTCCTAGAGTTGGTGCTCTGAAACAAGGGAGTTAGTTCTCTAAAACCATGGGATTGGTGTCTCCTTGAGTTGGTTCTCAAAAGAATAGAGATTGGTGTCTCTCACACAATTGTAACTTGTACTTGTTATTGTTATATTTAAATTTATGTATTTAGTACATTCTTGTTGATCAATTGTTATGATTAATTAATTTGTTAATTAATAATTGTTAAAAATTTTAAATAAGAAGAAATACTAATTCACCCCCCCTCTCAGTGTTGACCAATATTTCAACAATTGGTACCAGAGTAAGTACCTTCACCATAGTTTAACCACTGGAAGATAAATTATAAAGAGATCAAATGGATCAGCAAGAAGGAATGTCCTCCAATAGAGCACCACCGTTTAAAGGAAATGATTATGCTTTCTGGAGTATAAGAATGAAAATTTATCTAATGGCCCTTGGATATGATGTCTGGAAATATGTTGAAAATGGTTTCACTGCTCCATCTACTCCACCTATTGATATTACTGCAAAGAAGCTCTGCAATGACAATTCAAGAGTTGTTAATGTTATTCTTGGAGGATTAGGAAATCCTATATTTGTAAAAGTGATGCACTATAAATCAACAAAGGAAATTTGGGATAAAATGAATATCATATATGAAGGATATGGAAATGTCAAGAAAGATAAAATTCAAACACAGAGAGGGAAGTTTGAGAGTCTGGAGATGAAAGAGGAAGAAAACATTGTAAAATATTTTCAAAGAGTGGATGAAATAGTCAATTCAATCAAAGCATTGGGAGAAGAGATAAAAGAAAATATTATTGTCCAAAAGGTGTTGTGATCATTACCAATGAGATATGATGCCAAGGTATATACCTTGGAAGGTAGAGAATACGTTGACAACCTTACAATTGATGAACTTCATGGGATTCTTATAGCATATGAAATGAGAACCGGGAAAGAAAAGTCATCAAAAAGGGAAACAACCTTCAAAGAATCAAAAGCAACAAGGAACCATAAGCATGTGCCAAATGAAAATCGCTTAGATATATCAGATGAAGAAGATGCCAACTTTATAAGAAAACTCAAGAAAGGGTCTAGAAAATACAAAGGGAAGTTACCTTTCAAATGCTTCAACTGTGGAAAAATTGGACACTTCACTAACAAATGTCCCTATCCCAAACAAGAATATAATGATGATGAAGAAGCTTACAATCATAAATACCATAAATAGGGAAAACAGAAAACAAAAAGAAGAATACCTTTTACACCAAAGAGGACAACAGTTCATCTGAAGAAAGTGAAGATGAAGAGTCAAGACATCTATTTATGGGTATAGAAACCCAAGACAATATTTCTAAAAATAATTTTGAGATTGAAGAAAACCCTGAGGATGAAATAGAAGTAGACCTAGAAGTAGAACTAATATTGCTCTGGATGAACTTAGAAAGTATAAAAAGAAGAACAAGTTACTAAGGGTACAACTACTAGAATTTGAAGAAGCACAACAATTAATAGAAAATGAAGTTTCAAAAACCATCAAAGAATCAAAGAAAATCATCATTGACCTAAAGACTCTAATTCAAAAAGCCAAGAGAAATGAGGAAGTCTTGATTAAACAAATTAATGAAAAACAACAAGATTGTAAGCTGCTAGAGACTGAAAATTTTCAACTAAAGAGGGAACTTCAGAAAGGAAACAAGCAATCAACATTTGAGAAAAGTTCAAAAATATTGAATGACATTCTTAATATTCAAAGATCACCAAATGATAAGACAAGATTGGGATATGATCAAGATTCAACCTCTACAAAACAAAAGACTGACAAACAACCAATCAGTTATGCAGATGATCTTAGAATCCTATTAAGAATGGAAGATAACAAGGGGAAGATGATACCATTAAAGAGTGTTCCTAATAAAAATAAATCCACGCCCCCTACAAAAGAATCCCTTGGATATTGCTACTCTTGCAATAATTTTGGACATTAATTAGTACATTGTAAATCCTAAAGAAAGTACAATCCTAAAAATGTCCAAATATATAAGAAAAGAAAGAATAATGCCGAGAAAAGATACTATAATTCATTCTCTCCTTTACAAGATTACAATGTTGAATGTCACAAGTGCAACAATTATGGTCATAAAGACAGTGAATGTATATTGTCAACGAAATCCTTGAAAACAAGCATTCCCAACAATAAATATAAAAATATATGGAAAGAAAAACATGTGGAAGAAAAGGTAACATAATGCAAAGTATCCATGTATGCCAAGAACAAAAAGTGTCAATGGTATATTGATAGTGGATTCTCTAAGCATATGACGGGAGATAAAGAAAATTTATCAATCTTACAAAGAAGGAAAAGGGAAGTGTCACATTTGGAGATAATGTATCTTCCATAATACTTGGCAAAGGCACAATCACTTTGGGAAACAAGAAAAATAAAGAAGAAAATGTGCTACTAGTTGAAAATATGAAGCCTAATCTTTTAAGTGTAAGCCAAACTTGTGATCAAGGACATATACTCATTTTTTACTCCCAAAAATGTGAAATCAGGAAGGAATGATTAGGAAAATTAATAGTTATTTCACCAAGAACCTCAAGTAATGTATATATTTTAGATATTAAAGAAGAAGACAAATGTTACATGAGTCAAGTATATGAAAGCTGGATGTGGCAAAAAAGAATGGGACACTTGAACTTTGACAATTTGATCAAATCTAGTAGAAAGGAAGCAGTGAAGGACATGTCAAAGATTATAAAATCTTCTGACCTTGTTTTTAAGCATTGCCAACTTGGGAAGTAGACGCAAGTCAGATTCAAGACAAAATAATACTCTACATCAATACCCTTGGAGCTTGTTCACACTGACCTATGTGGACCTACTAGGACTAGAAGTATACAAGGAGAAAATTACTTCATGTTGATTATTGATGACTATACAAGGATGACCTGGGTATACTTCCTCAGAGAAAAATCAAGGGACTTTGAAAAGTTTAAGGCATTCAAAGATTATGTGGAGAATGAGACAGATCTCAAGATCAAATGTATGAGGTTGGAAGATGGAGGGGAATTTACCTCTAACGAATTCAATAAGTTTTGTGAAGATCATGGAATCAAGAGAAAATTTTCATCTCCAAGAAATCCTCAATAGAATGGAGTTGTTCAAAGGAAAAACATAATTGTTCAAGAGGTTGCAAGAACAATGTTGAATGAAGCCAAATTTCCAGATAAGTTTTGGAGAGATGCACTATATACAACAGTTCACATACTCAATTGAGCACAACTTAGAGTTAACCATGACAAGACACCTTATGAGCTATGGTTTGGCAGACCAACATCAGTCAAACACTTACGAGTCTTTGGGAGAAAATGTTATATTAAGAGCGATGATGATAACCTAGGAAAAATTGATTCCATATTAGATGAGGGGATATTTATTGGTTACTCACCAAATAAAAAGGCTTACAGATTCTATAATCTAATATTGCTCAAAATAGTGGAAAGTGCAAATGTAAAAGTAGATGATCTAAAATTGAGAAAAATTAAATCTCACGATAAATCAAAAATTGATGAATGGAGAAGAACTAGTGATGATGATGAAGATGGTGAATCACGTGATGAACAAGATGGTTAATCACAAAATGAAGAAGATGTTGAAGAACTACAAGAGAATGGACCAAAAACTGATGAAGAAAAGGATGAGGAAAAAACTCTTGCCAAAAGCTCCATCAAAAAGAGTTCAAAAGAATCACCTTGAAATCCAAATCATAGGGGATAAAAGTGCAGCAGTAGAAACTAGAAGAAAAATTACATTTGAATTAGAAAATGCAATTCTTTCTTTGGTAGAACCCAAATCATTTTTAGAATCCAGCAAGAATGAATATTGGATAAAAGCAATGAATGAAGAACTTGACCAAATAGAGAAAAATCAGACTTGGGAACTAGTCCCAAGAGAAGAAGACAAAAATGTGATAGGGACCAAATGGATTTTCAAGAATAAAATTAATGAAAATGAATAGATTGTGAAGAATAAAGCCAGATTAGTATGCAATGGATATGCCCAAGTTGAAGGAATTGAATTTGAGGAGACATTTTCCCTAGTGGCAAGATTAGAAGCTATCATAATGTTTTTGGAATTTGCATGCTTCAAAAACTTAAAAATCTATCAAATAGATGTCAAGTCATAATTTCTAAATGGAACCTTAGAGGAAGAAGTCTATCTAGAACAACCTAGAGGATTTAAGTTGACAGAAAATCATGATTATGTATGTAAACTAAAGAAGGCCCTGTATGGTCTTAAACAAGCTCCCAGAGCATGGTTCTCAAGGCTTGATAACTATCTACAACAACAAATATACAAGAGAGGGACTACTGACAACAACCTATATATCAAAATTGAAAAATAAAATATGATTGTTGCTGTGGTATATGTGGATGATATCATTTTTGGAAGTAATTTGACTATACCGAGCAAACGATTTGCTACAGAAAATCAAAAAGAATTTGAGATGTCTATGCTTGGTGAACTAACATTATTCTTTGGTTTACAAGTTACTCAGATAAACAAAGGGATATTCATATCCCAAACCAAATATATCAAAGAAATGTTAAATAAACTTCAAATGGAATATTGCAAACCTATGAGCACTCCCATGGTTACAGAATGGAAACTAATCTTAGATGATGATTCACCAAAGGTAGACCAAACCATGTACATATCAATGGTTGTAGCCTATTATATGCAACAACAATAAGACCTAATATCATGCAAGTTGTAGGACTAATATGAATATTTCAATCTACACCTAAAGAGACTCATTTGAAGGAAGTAAAAAGGATATTCATATATATAAGAGCTACCTTGGATTTTGGATTATGGTATCAAAAAACAAAATATTTTACATTAAATGCATATACTAATGCATATTGGGTTGGTAGTGTGGATGATAGGAAGAGCACTAGTGGAGAAGCATTCTTCCTAGGAAAGTGTCTAGTATCATGGCTAAGTAAGAAGCAAACATCTATATCACTATCAACAACATAAGCTAAATATATTGTCGTTGCCACCTACTGCACTCAAATATTTTGGAAGAAACAAACCCTATAAGACCTAAAAGTAAAGTATGATCATCCAATTATTCTTAATTGTGACAATACTAGTGTCATAAACCTTTCTAAGAATCTTGTCATGCACTCAAAAAAAAAAGCATATCCCAATCAAATTTCATTTTTTAAGGGAACATGTTTCTCAAAAAGTTGTTAGAGTGGAATATGTGGATACTAAAGAACATATTGCAAATATATTCACAAAACTTTTACCCATGAGTACTTTTGAATACCTTAGACAAAAATTGGGGGTAATATCCATATCTAATTGAATTGCACAGGTTTCATTAGAGGAGGAGTACATGGACAGGGGGAGTATAACCTCAAGGGGAGAAAAAAAATAACATCCCTTCTGTCATTGTTGTCAAAGGGGGAGGAAAATAAAACACAATTAAGAAATAAGAGGTTTTTACTGTGTTGTCATCAATGCCAAAGGGGGAGAATGTTAGACATGGTGTTGGCATTGATGGAAAGATGATAAATATGGTCATCGATAACTTGATTAATGTTTATGTATTCATATCAGTATCCTAGCAAAAGTTTATATTGAATTATGTTCATGGAATCCATTCACAGAAGAAGAAATTGAACAAAAGTGAAGGGCTTGTTCACTCCATGAAGATATCATTTTAAAAGATTTACAATGGAACCTAAAAAGTTAGTGTGCTCTAAATACAAGAAGAAAGGGTCAAATATGATGCTTCAATACAATACAGCAGGTGTCAAGGATTTGGTATAAAAATATCAGCAAGTTTCCTTCAAATAATCTCATGTACCATCCACCTCGCACATTTTCTGGGAAACTAACCACAAGTCGGCTAATTGGGCTTGTTCTGCACAAAATCCGGGTCCTAGAATTTTAAAAATCATTTTTGTCGCTCGAGAAGCTTCATACAAAAATCATTGTCGGATTTGGACACCTTTTTAAATTAAAATCAATTAATAAACATAAAAGTCAACATTTGTGTTAATTAAATGAAGAGGTACAATGTTTTATTATTAAAAATACACATTGGTTCATTTTTTCTTTTACAAAAAGAGACATTGTTTCAATATCATATTCCTCTTGAGAGACTATATAAACATAGAAAAATGGTAAGAAGGAAAGTGTCTCTGCAGTCTACATCAGAAGATCAAAAGAAGGAGAAGAATCCAAGAAAGAAACTGTAAACATTTTATGCAGTGAGGGTGGTAGGGAGGTGTTGTAGGAAAATTACCTTGCGGACAGGTGAATGTCCTCTTGGATCTTAGACCCCTATGAACAAGACAAAAAAATGCTAACATTGAACATTGACATTCCTTTAAATGTAGCTAAGCTAGTCAAGAGAAAAGAGGAAGAAAGCATGAGTACCTTTTTCTGGAGTTTGTCCTTGCTCAATCCAGGTTGAACTTGATCTTCAATTCCTTTAATGAGTTATGTAATTTAACAGACAACAAAGACAATACATACTTCATATCCTACCAAGATTAGTTTAAACTATATTTATCAAGAAGAGACAATCCCATGAAAATGTACACAAACTTGAAGGAAACAAGCCAAGCATATATATTAATGAGAACATAACAAGGTGCTTACAAACTGTAGATGCAGATGCAATAGCCTCACCAAGTCCTCCTTGTCCAACCCCTTTCTCAAAATATCCATGATCATAATGACAATAATTTTCACTGATATATTCTCCCCCCTTTCACCATGAGAATTCCTCCTTATATAGGATTTGAGAGGCTCAACCACCTTAGTTATTCTTGGGATAAGTTGAGTATTTAACTCCAACAGTTGTGGGATTTCCCTTAGATCCATCCTTTAACTTGGATTTGAGCCAAACTAACTCTGATTATTCTTAGTTGTCCTTATAGATAAGGGGGATTCTTCCCCATGATTCTCTCAACAGATCGATGTTCCCTCAAAGTTGACCACAGAGCGTTGTAGCGCTCCCTGCTAAGAGGACAAGGAGCGCTAGCACTCCCTGCAAGTGGGGAGGGGAGCGTTGATCTCCAAAAATACATTTAGGATGATTATTCCTCAAGTTAAAGGCTTGTAAACTTTTCTAAATGATATATTTTCCTCTTCTAACAAGTCTTATAGGATGTCCCAAGTGTTCTTATGATGTCGTTCACAATGCGACACATGCGAGACGAAAAATGTGACACTTGCGACAATGACAATAAGACATTATCGAAGTGGGGAATTTTGATGTGTAATAGATTTCCCCCCAAAGTGCGAGGTCAGAAGACAGAAACTGATGATTGAAGCACTTTGTAGACTTTTGAAGCAACGGTATGGAGTCGGAGAACTTGGTAGAAGTTGCAAGCAACCATCAAACAAATGTTATGATATGTTTCAAACTCAAGGTAGGCATATCTATGCTTGCGTTATAAAGGAATTTAAGGTATGGTCGCCATGAAATACACTGTGGATCTACGACATGACAAAACATAGCCATGGACCAATACAAAGTGGATCTATGTGACAATATATATATATGCTCAAATGATCTCCCTTTGCAGCTTGGGTAAAGTAGATATCAGAGTGAACACTCAACCCGGGGTCTTCTTCCCAATCCCGATGGGGTATGAATCTAGCCATGTGAATAGATGTTTTGATGTCAAACATGGTAGAAACCACTTGATTACTGGTCATTGAGGTAAATTGTTTACAAGTGCGAGGGAAATCATCAGTGATGTCAATGACTCCCAAGGTACCCTAGTACAATCCAACGAATGTGAATAGATGAGTTGAAGTCGAACATTCATGGAATCATATGATCAAAGGTCAATGATGTAAACCTGTTGTCAGAGGAGAGGAGGCATGTCATCGAGGAATGCAAGTCCCAAGGTACTAACTGGTTTCTAAGTCAAATTTCTCGAATAATGTGTTGAAGTCAACAGGAAAGACTCGTCGAAGGAGGGCCTTGATGTATCCCTCATCGACAATAGGAAACTGACATAGATATGTGAGATGGTGAATCAAATGAGTATGGACTAACACGTGTATTGAAACTGGAAATTTTTTATGGTTAACTCTCGAGGCAGATACTTCCCTTGAATACCGAGGCACAAACAACATAAACATAACATGGACAAAAACATGATGCAGTGGATACTGTGACTTTCGTCTAATGACCCAAAGGAGTAAAGAAACTTAGAGGATTGGTTCAGTGTAGAGGTTCAACGAATTAAAATGTATGTAAAGACAATGTGTCGTGTTTAAAGGCGACTGTAAGAGTGACTTGTGATGATTCTAAAAAATGGCTTTTCCTGCTTCCTTCAAAATTTCCCCCCATCCAGATAGACAAGTACCTCTTTTTATTTTTACGAGCTCGAGGAGGATAACACATGCTCGATATAACTCACCTTCGGTAAGTTCCTCTTTCTTTTTTTAATGAACTAGTAGATGTAAGGTTTTGGTCCCATATGGGCCCTTCAATGTGTAATTTTTAACGAGTCCAGAGAAGGAAAACTCGGTTGTTTTTCATGTTTAGAGAGTCTGAAAATAACTTAAAGATGACTCCAGGGTTTTTCTTTTTCATAATATTAGTCTCTGAAGTCCTAAAAAGAGATAAACTGCTACTCAGGAGATGCCCTTTCAAAACCTTTTAAACGAGTGTGAAAGGAAGCAATATCACTCGATAATATTTTCATGTTTAAAGATTGTGAAAAGAGCTTAAAGGAGACTCTAGGGGGTTCCATTTTCGTATAACCTTACGAGTCCGAAAAAAAGATAAAGTCTACTCGGTTACGGTCTCATGTTTTTTTAGCGTGAGAAAGAACAAAGACTGTGCTTGTCAGTGTTACAAGGTTAAACGGAAAAATACTGCTTCGAAACCTGCAAGTGAAGACAAATCTTCATCCAGGGTATTAGTAATATCTCCGAAAAATATTTAAAACCCAAAAGAAACTATTGATTAGCAAAAATGAACCCTATAATAGTGAAATAGGGTAAAAAATATTTTTTACCATTTCATTTTTACCAATCTCTCCTAGCATTGGTATTTTTGACTTCGGAGGGTGATTTTCAAGCTTTTGGCACCGAAGCTACGGTTGACCTTTTTCACATCTGTCCGGATCATGTTGGTCATTAACCCATTCTAATCAATTTTCATGGTTTAGAATTTCATTTTAGGTAGTTTTTAGTCTTGTCCTAGGCTCCCTAGGAATCCCTAGGTGCCGAACCAGATCAACGCTCCCTCAAAGGGGCGAGGGGAACACCGATCACGTTTTCGATGCCTTGGTGTGTGTGCCAGGGGAGCGCTAGTGCCCTGTGGATACGTTTAGGGGGGGGTGCCGATGCAGGATTGAAAAATATGTTTCTATTTATGCTAAAAGTACCCAAATTTTTGTTGTGAGAAGATTATTAATGGCTTTTAAATGTATGTTATGCAGTTTACACCAATAAAAACAATGATCGAATGGAAAGAGTGCGAGCATGAGCTCGACGATATAGCTGTGTTGAAAAACCCTAGAAAAGGGACGCTTTGAGGAATTTTGGCCTCCTCAAGTACTTTAAATTGCAAAAGATGAAAAAGGAAGTCTTACTACTTGAGTATCTAATTGCACTGTGGGATGATGTCGAATAGGCGTTCTAGATTGGGGCCACAAATGCTCAAAATTGAGCTTAATGATGTATACTTTTTGACCGACCTCTCAAGAAGAAGGGATCCTATCACTTTGTCTAAACAGCGAGCAACTCCTCAACCTGCCAAGGTGTACATGGTTGATCATTGTGTTCTTGGTTCATGATTGGTCGGAGGACGAATCATGATCAAGGAAGTTAGAGATTTAACACTGCGATCTATTTTGTTTTCCATAACCAACCTGGAAGGTAGCACAAGTGTGCATTTGGCCTCAAAATCTCAAATGGCTTATGCTCTACAATGCATGGAGCCAAGGTTATTCATCCGGAGTGTAGGTTTCCTTCGCAATGTGAAGGATCAAATTACGAAGTGCAGGACTGGGAAACATAAACAATTCGGTTATGGTTTTTTTTTGTTTTCATTATTTCTGGAGCGAATACCTTAGATGCAGCCATAGATTGCACTGATGGAACGACCGGTGGTTGAACCATGTATGGAAAGGTGGACGAGTTTATCTCCAAGTTGGGAACCGACTCAGAATTCAATTTCACGGCCGACTTCTTCGCTTGGTGGAGAAGACAATTGATCGTCATCAAGGAATTCCCATACACCGGAGTGGATTTCTAGGGTAGCTTGAACTTAGTACTTCCAGAGGGTATTGGATGGGATGCGTTAGGTACGAAACCAAAACCTTGTCATGCATTTTTTTATTTTGAAATTTATATTTTTTTTATGTGTACAAAGAGGGATTTTAACAGATGTATTGTTTCATCATGCAGATAGAGGCAAATCACATCCAGTGGAGATACCGACACTAGGGAATCGCAGAGATGTGAAAATAGTCGTAGATAATGAGGTGGCGGTGGGAGGTCTTAGGGAGGTTGAGAGGAACCTATGAGGTCTTACGATGGGTGTCCCACCTCTCAGGAGGTGAGACGTACCTCTAGATTTGTAGAGGCATACAATGGGGGTTCCTGAGAGTTTGAACCACTTGCTTCGACAAGTGGCATGTGCAGTGGTGTGTTTCTCGGAGCACAACATGGTGCAGGAGGACTAGGATCCTCTAGATGCTTTTTGTAGTCTTTTCATGATGATATCGTGAGCATGAGGGACCAAATTTTTCCCTTCTATGTAATTTTTTATGTAAACAAACTTTTGCTATCATGTAGTTTATATATATATATATATATATATACATATATCCAAGTTTTGTGGTGCCAATGATGTTACAAATTATCTTTGTGTGATGTTTTTAATGTACATGTGATTCAGTTTCTTTATAAAATTTTATCTATGCGCAAGATACCAATCCAAAATATAATTTGCTAGTGAATCCAAAGTTGTGTTGAGTTCTCTTGGTATGTGTCTGTATTCTATAAATTCAAACATTCTTTCAAGACGACAAACTCGTATGTGGAGACGCAATAGGATAGGGTTGCGAACAATGTAGATGTGATTAAGGTGACAAACCACGAGTTGAGAGTCTAGGTTAATGATGATACGAGATATACCTAGGGAGGAGGCCTCGGTTAAAATTCCAATGAGAGTGTGATATTTTTCCACGTTATTGGCTATCGATCCTAGACAAATGCCTCCTGAACTCACCAACTCATCAGAGTGGTAAATTCCCCAAGATGCAAAAGCAATGTTATGGGTGTGTCGAATAGCGCCATCCACAAACCCGATAAAGATAGGAAAGGGAGATGTCATCCGCGCACGCAATCACAAGACAAAGTATAAGAGGCTAAAACAAAACTCGTACACGCAAGAGAAAAAGACACACCAAAACAAAACTATAGTACAATAGTGTATAGAGCATGCATGCCATATGTTCTATGCATAATACTTCTTAAGGTAAATCCCATTTTGGGGTTCACCGAGAGAGATTTCGTCGTAGTCAACTAGCTCATAGGAACCTCTATGTAATACACATTTTACGATGTAGGGTCCATGCCACAGAGGTTCTAACTTCCCTGTCCCTAGATTATCGTGAGCCTGGTCATAAATGAGGACTAGATCTCTTTCTGCGAAAGTACGAGGGTGGATGGATTTGTCATATTGACTCTTAATTCATTTTTGATACGTCTCGTTAACGAGATCAACATTTCAACGTGTTTCATCCAACCTAGTCAGATATAGGAAACGTTCCTCTTCAGCATAGGTCTGAGGAAGGAGTTCTACTATCAGTTTCAATGAAGGAATTTGGCACTCAATTGGTAATACTGCTTCGACACCATATACCAATTGGAAAGGAGTGAATCCAGTTTCAGTTTTCACTAAGGTGCGGTAATCCCAGAGGGCGGAGAAGAGTTGCAAATGCCAAGAAGTTTTGTTTACCCCCACCATGTGTTGGATCATGGTTTTAAGGACTTTTTTGATAGCTTCAAATTGTATGTTTGCTTGAGGATAGTAGGGGGGTGAGTTCTCATGGAGAAAACCCAACTTGACATGTAACTCACTCATCATCTGGTTTTGACAATGTGAACCATGATGAGTGGCAATGGCTTGTGGAACACCAAAGCGAGTGATGATGTGGTTAAATATGAAGAGAGATATAGTAAGACCATCATTAATAAAAGTAGGCATAGCCTCAGCCCATTTTGTGAAATAATCAATGACAACGATGATATAACTGTGCCCCCCGGATGAGGTAGGATTACATTGCATAAAATCAATGCCCCATTTGGCAAAGGGGTCAATGGTGACTATTGTTCCTGAGATTAGACTTAAGGCTCAAAGAGTAATGTCAAGAATCAAGAATGTTTAAAAGGATGTTTTAAAAGAGTGATTTTTCTACCTTCAATTACATAAGAAAAATCCTTACATGAAATTAATAATAGGACAGTACAGAGTTCGTATTTTGTTGTTTGAGTCACAATTATGATATCAAATGGTGTGGGACAAACTTACAAAATTGTTAAACAAATCTAGGCATCAATGGAAGATGAATCTCACCTTGTTTGTAGTAGAAGAAAGCAAAGAGTGCACCCTTGAACAGGATATGAGATGTAATAATTCAAATAGCTTGCAGGTCTTGTATTACTTACAACAATTACAGAGGAAAAAATGCTTACTTAACGAATTACTGAAATAATATGATTACAGTAGTTGTGATACTGAATTCCAATCAATCAATTATCAAGGAATTATATAAGGAAATTCAAATATATGGAAATATAGGAGAAACACATAACTCAAACTGAACAGAATTTGGAATCTTTGTCTGTGCTTGTATTAATACTCAAAAAGGAGAGTTTTCTCTATTACATCTGGAAAGAAGTAGCCTTGAATAGATCTTAAATATATGTATTTATACAAAATCTGTCACAACTCAAAACGGTTGGACTTCTTACAATATTTAATCAAAATAGCATAATTCGAAAATAAGATAGCAGTGTGTAAAATCCGATGAGCTTTTCTGGAATTTTCTTCTATCTCTTCACCTTCTAGAAAAATGTTTCTTTTGAGGGAGAAGGATAATTGGATGGATAGCTCTGCATGGCTCGTTAGAGGATGAATAACAAATGTAGGAAAAGTAACCATCCGTGTGAGTAATGATAATGAAATGGGGGTAATCGGGAGTTTAGAATGAGAGTGAACGAGACAGATGGTTGTTTGAAAACAAAATATAAGGAGGATGAAAAGGAGAAAAGACCGTGTATATTTTTCTACCTACTTCCAGCTATATTTTTTTTCTATGGTCAATACACTACTGACATCTATTCAACAAGTCAATACACTACCTTGAAGGTTCAATTGTTTCATTCACCTCAAAAGTGAATAACTTCTTTTCTACTTGAGGTATCCTTTCTTGCCTTCTTTTCACTTCTCGAGTTGTGGCCTGTAATTGTAAGATTGGATTCACTAACCATTTAATGATTTTAAAAAGATCGATCTGGCTTTTTTCTGAATGGCTGCTAGAGTTTCCTCTTTGCTCTTTATCGAGTTTTGTTGGTTCATTTCTATATCAATATGCCCCAGGGCTTCCACGATGTCACTTCCCTTAAGATCAATTAGCCCTTTTTATAATGGAGACAACGTTTCTAGGCAATCTTCCTTTACTTCTCTGGAAAATATTTTTTTGTCTGTCATATTGGTCTCCCAAGCCTTTAGAGCCATCTCACCTCTTATTTGTTCAGAAGGAGAGAGCATAGGAAAAACATGGATGTTCTCTTTCTGCATTAATACGATGGCTTCTTGAAACTTATCCTGGGCTGAGAAAGTATCCCTTTCCTCGAAATAGATGTATTTCAGAGAAATATCTGCTACCTGGTAGCACTTTTGGATGGCATCTATCTTCAGAAAAAGATCTGGCTGGGCCATTTCCAGTTTTTCGTTTATTTCCAGTGCTTGATTCTGTAAGGCTGAAATATCTAATGAGGTTCCTTCAGTCAGGTATAATATGGCTTGTAATTTCCCTATCAATTCATCACGTTGAGTGACTAATCCTTGGTTGGCCTGTGAATTTCGATGGAGCTCCTTGAGGTTAGCCTACAGCTGTTGGATTTGTTGTTGATCATGAGCTCTGATTTTCTCAAAGTCTAGGATCATCTTATTCCTTACAGTATGTTTCAAGGCCAGTATTTGATCTTTAAACTGCCCCACCAATAAGATTTTATGTCTTATTTTCTCTGCCAAAATTCTCCATAGACCATTGATTTGCAATGGCAAAGGCACCCAATGAACCTGCAACTTCTTTAGTGAATTCTAAATCATCGCAATTATTTCAATCATAAAACATCCTTTGCCTTTTGGTTATTACTCCATCTTTCTGGTGTGATTCTCTTTTGACGATGGCCCTCTGTTTCTTTCTAAAGAAGAAATCCGAAGGAGGCATTTATTCGGGCGAGATTGGGGTAAGATCACTTACAAGGATGATTTCGGAACTAGGATTTCCGAAGCTAGACTACAGAGGTGCCAATGATGTAATAGGGGTATTGATATCCGTAGACTATTGTTTCTCTACTGTATTGGAAGCAGGTGTGGCTGGTGTCGAAGAAGATGCATCCTTTCCTTGCTTTAGATAAGTTTTGAGATGAGCTAGGGCCTAGTGGCTTAGCTTTCCTGACAATGAGGCCTCTAATTCTTGTGTCAAAACCTTTGATCTCTTTGGGGTTTCCTCAATATTATGTTTACCAGAGTACCCTGGTTCAAAACCTGGAGGCATAGATTCATGTGCAGGAGGAGTGGCCATCAACTCTCCTTGTAATACTTTTGACAAATTGTTTCACCTATGTCTTTGAAAACTGAGGAAACTAGCCTGTTGATATGGGGGCAGGGTTTAGAACCTGTCATGTGCCTCCTCATAAGACCTAACTCCCCTGAATATTTCCTCATATGGGGAGTTTTCATGTACATATCATTTCATGTTGAATTGGGCCAGGTGGTTCTCCACAATTTTGTGTGGGTCGTGCCTTTTGAATTCGATGTCAACCAATTTGACATATTCTAAAGCCGCAACATCCACTTTGGAGTGACCAAAATATAATAGTGAAAACATGCCAACCTGGATAGGGAAAGTCGGACATACCTTTTTTTGAGTTGCCTTCAACTCCTTGTTGATTCCTCTCATTACTGTCTGGTAAGCTACTTCCCTGCACACCAACCGGTGTGGTAAAAATCGCAAGAGAGCATGGGGAGGAACTAAGCATCTAAAAACCCTGATATAATAGAAGTTTTCTTCAATGAACCAATTTGCTAGTTTGCCCATATTTCCCATAATCCTGTCTGAAATTCGAGGAGGTCGATGACCATATAGGGCTATATGAATAAGCACCACTACTTTGTGACATATTTCTTAAAATAAATCTTTGTATTTTTTCTCCCACGGCTTGGAATGGTAGAAGTGAATAGACTCTAGATTGGTCGGGGTCCAACTCCAATTCATCAATGGGAAAGGGGTCATGAAAAAGATGGATTCCATGAAATACGCAGACATATAGAAAGGGGCGGGCTGCCCTTTGATTTTTCCATTTTGTATTCAGTAATTTCTTTGGACAAATTATCCGACAACATTTTGGCCCAATTAAAAGTGTATCCCTCGGCCACCTCGTGCATGATAGATACCCATTCCACCGAGAAATGAGTGGGAATCTTATTCTCAAACAATATACCGAGCATCATGCCTATGTAAATCATGTGAACGTCCAATGACGTTATGGAATACATACCATGAGCTTCGACCCTGAACTTCTCTGGGTTCCTCCACCAGGACCTGATTATATCGGGATAACTCTTGTCATATTGTATGCATTCCTTTTGCTCAAATTCCAACATAAATGCAGCATTGTAATTATATTTAGGATTGGGAGATATATTATACATTACTTAGAGGTGTTCTGGTTGGAAAGAACCAAAAACAACCTTTTGATGGTTGATGATGCTCCTGGTTTGGACATCGATGTTTTCCAAGGCCCGACTTATCATGTCATTATACGACATGAGTCTCGGTCGCGCAACTATCTCGTGTAGCTCTGACTGGGCTATATATCTGAGTTTGGCTGCATGAGTATTGTCTTGTTCATAACCAGAATCTTCTGGATAGTTTATGATTTCACGTTCCAGAACCTCAAACACCAGCATCCAAGATTTAACAGTGTTTATGGATCGCGGCGTGGTGTCTGACAAAACGCCCACATTTGGATTTGAACCTTCGCTAGTCGCATCAGGCTTCTTCATCATTTTTCACAGTGCCATGATCTCTAATAAATTGAGTGAGGTTACATGTTGCACAGAAAATCTATGAGCTTTTGAAAACTAATAAAATATTTCTAATTGTGGAAGGTGAAAATGAATTTGAAATCCAAGTGCTTTTATTTAAATAAGATACATTGATTTTCGTATAGCTTCACTGACGAAAAATTTATTAATTTTAATGGAAATGTCTACCTGGCAATCCACAATCCGCGTTTGAATCATTACCATTAATTAGTCATAAATTCAATTAATATTTGGCGATTCATGTTCAGAAGTTTTAGATGAGACAGAGTGGGAATTTCCCAAATCTTGAATCTGCGAAGGTTAATCCCTGGATAATCGCTATTAAAACCTTAATTAGTCATGTTTAAAAAAGGTGTGTTAACTTCAAGTGTTTTGGAAATTCGAACTTTGGGGGTTTTAAATGTAGCTCGAGAGGAAATCCCCAAAACCCTAAACTATGAAGTGATTAATTATCCGGTAATAGATTTTAATTCTTAATTAATCATATTTAACTTTAAGTGTTTCGGAGATTCAGACTTTGAAGATTTTAGGATACGATGAAGGGTAAACGTCTGTACCCCGAAGTGCGAAGTCATTAATTATCTCTTGACCATTATCAACTTAATTAATTAAATCTTAATACTTCAACATTTTGGTGCTTTGGTGATTTATGAATTAGTTTTTTGTCATATTTCCAAAGGGTCATCTCCCATAGTGACGTGTCACAGATGACGTCATTCTAGATGACATGTCGAGAAAAGGGAGGTGCCACATGTTACTTAGAATCGTATGAATCTTCAAATGAAAATGATAGAAATGGGTGTCACGTGTCAACTCGGGGAAGACTCAAAAGATACACGTGTACCATGACTCGTGTCCTTTAAAGGTTTAGGAAAAGTGATGAATAGAAACTTTCGGGTTTCGGGGCTTTTATCGTTAAGACTTATCGAAACGCCTGAAGCACGAAGCTCCATAGTGACATTTAGTGATTTACGTCTTTAACAATTAGGCAGCTCCAAAACTCTGGAGAAATTAGGATCGTTCGATCAAACAGAAAAACTTCATCAACAACGGATATCACGCGCGGATTATTACTAATTAACCAGAAATGAATTTGATTTAAAATTTGAAAGTTATTTTCTAAGTTACCGTTTTGGGAAAGATTATATTTTCATGAAGTGGAGAATGTAAAGCTCAAAAGTTCAAGATTAAATGTGTTCCAACATAGGCTCCATCTGGGGATCGTGTCTCCCTGTGAGATGCGGAAGAAAAATAGACCAAGTTCCTTTATTGGGTAAATGGAGACATTATTGCATTTATGGGAAACACCTTTAGGGATTAATCATACAGAGAAAAAATGAACTTCGACCAAATCTCAGAAAACCTTCAAAACACACCTAATCATTGATCTCAAGTTAGGCTATTTAAAATTTCCCTTTCCTAAAACAGAGTTTGGATTTGTTTAAGATAATCAAAATGACTTTAATTGAAATATCTGACTTCGACCGATAATGTTCTCATCAAGGTTAAGTAAATGTAGCAATTTGTTTAGGGAATCCCTCGTTGCTCCAGAATGTAAATATTAATGGAAAGAAAACTAGATGTCATAGTATGTCATGTAGATATGTATGACATCTGTACAAATATCATAGACATTGTTTCACTTCCAGCGAGCCTATTCAGTACCCCGGTGAAGTTATCTACTTCTCCCATTGAATTTCCTTTCACCACTTCAATTAGCACTTTTGCATTTTTCTGAGATGAGGGAAATCATTATATGAATTCCCTTTCATCATCTCTTTTTGGATAAAATGGGGGCAATCGAATTTCGAATTTCCTTTCACCATTTGTCTTGGACTAGATGGGGGCAATCAGATTATGAATTTCCTTTCACCATCTATCTTATACTTTTAATATTTTGAAGTGAGGGAAATCAATCTGTATGCATCATACAAGGGATGGTATCTGCTTAAAATTTTTAAAAGAAAGGTTTGTCATATTTTTTAAGTATACTCTAAACTAATTTTCTTCCAATATTCAATACACCTTCACCTATAGGGAAGATTTTAAAGGGGTTTTGAATTTCAGGGATCAACCTTGAGTGAATTACTTAGTTTAAAACCGGATAGAAGAGATAAAGTTATTAGGATTAGCCTCGACATACTTTCTTTCAGTTAAAATCAGAGGAACAAAAAGATTTTCGCATAATCTCGTTTTGAAGATATGTTTTTAAGTTTTCAGAGTCATGGCGAAATTCTTTCTTTCCATGAAGACTTAAGGAAAGGTAGTGAAAATAAGAGGAGGATAAAATCTATGGGATAGACAAAATGAAACAAAACGAGGACTCAAAGGGTCTGACACAAAAGAATCTCATTTCCACACAAGTTCGTTTCTTGATTATCCAGCTTCTCTTTTAAGCCCCTTTTTATTCTTATTTTTCTTTTTCTTTTTATTTCATTTTTTGTTTCATTTGTATTTCTTTCAGAGAAGGTTTCAGAATTAAGTTGTAATTTCATACTTCTCTGATCTTTGATCAGGTGACAATATCTATATGAGTGAAACCCCCTTTACATTCAATAAGATTTCTTTGAAATTTTAGCTTGGAGTAGTGGGGTAGGAGTTCATACCTCAGATTTCCTTCATATTTTCAATCAAGTAAATCATTGGTTTATCACCTGTTTGAGAGAAAGTAAATGTTTTGATACATCTTTATCTCATCAACTGACAGTAAGTATTCGACACAGGAACAAAACTAGGACACGTCAGAAAATTCCACAAAATAGAAATGATATGCGATATATATGTTTTTATATTTTTGTTTTGATGATATCAAGTAAACCTGATTTATTTATAGTAAAAGTAAAATATGGATAATTTACAAAATAAAAATAAAATTGCAAACCGAAACTGGTATATACAATGGACATCTGAAATATGATTATTGATTAAAATGTTTTAGGTAATGCCCATTGATAGGAGCGTCAAGAATTTTTCCATCGAGGTTTTCCAGTAAGAAGGAATTTTTCCCCTCAGTAGCTGCAATCATGAATGGACCGAACCAGAGATGGTCGAACTTTTTGTGTTTCCCTACATCTTATTTTCTAGCATCCCACTTTAAAACTAGATCTCTAAGAAGAAACTCCTTCTCTTTAGCCTTTTCTATAAAAAAGGGCCTTCATATTATCTTGGTACTTCTGAAGTTTGTCATCTACTTCGGCCCTTTTTTGTTGGACTTCGATTATTTGATTTATCCTTATTGTAACATCATTTGTCTCTTCATTTGTGTCTTGCCAAATATTCATCACAGGAAGAGCGAGATTGATAGGAAGGATGATGTCAGTACCATAAACCATTTGAAAAGGGGACATACCTATTGATTTCTTGGTGTTGATTCGATTCGCCCATAAGGCATATTTCAATTGAACGTGCCAAGCCTTCTTATTTTCTGTCACCACCTTTTTTATTATAGTCATCAAGCTCTTGTTGGATGATTCAACCAAACCATTCCCCGAGGATAGTAAGTTGTAGAATGTCCTAAAACAATGTTGTATTTTTGGCAGAA
>ML847937.1:14003-27351 GCA_009831015.1 Picea engelmannii | reverse complement strand
ATCTACGACCATGGTCCATTGCGGGGGCGCAACATACTCGGGCGGTAATTTTCTTGAGTAGTCCCCCAATTGAAACCATGGTATGGCGAATGTGCTACGTGGCGAAAGGAGATGGATTGCGGGCCCAAACACGATCCCAACCCAAACCACCTTTGAGAGGCCCTGCAATCACGTTTTTATATGGTGTCCTATCCAAGAGCACCACTTGGCCTCCCCTTGGGCATTATTTAATCTCGTTGATTTCTCGAGAAAAGGTAGTTAATGAAAGTAGAGTCAATAGTTGAAACCTCGGCTCAATCCATAAATGGAAGGCATGGAAGGCCCAACCGTGGGGACTGAACCGTCAGCCATGGTACCCCTATGGATAGATTTTCCTACAGACCCATGCCGATTTGAGCTTGCGTCTGACAGAGTGATACATGCACAGTTTGACAGAAGACTGCTCAAATGCAAAGCTTTGACCGAGAGGGCTAGATCACGCTCCTGAGGGTGGTGGGCAGTTCAGAGTATAAATAGATAGTTTTAATATTTTGTTATGGTTGTTAACTGGTTGAGCAGAGCTCCCTATTTTGTAATGTTTTGATCCCATAATTGTTCTCTGGTTATGTATTAGATTTGAAACTTTCAGATCAATAGAAGTCAACCTCTTTTCATCTCTTTGTAAAAATTGTGCTAAAACACTCGGGCATGGAGGATCGAGTCGAGGGTTGTTATGTTGTTGTAATTTAGGTTTGATTGCAATGGTATCGTGACCAGTTTTAGTCAGCTTCCTTGTTATCTTATCCCCGCTTACACTGAATGGTTAGGGCATGGAGGATCCAGTAGAGTTGTTGTAGCTGCATGGTGATGTAGGTTTGATCATTGTGTTGTTGTGACTATGTTGTTTGGACATATTTCAGTGTTTGAAGCTTGAGCTTAAGAGTGAAATTGAGTCTGAGTTTTTCTTCTCCAAGCTGCTTGAAAGCCTGATGCTCATAGCAGTATTGTTCAACTTTCTCACTAAGTCTTCCCTCTGCTCACACTTAAACTCAATTCACTGACTAAAGTTAGTTGTGGCCCTCACTTTCCTGTGCATTTCTTGTCCCGTTTTGTGTTGAACATCATTCATATATTGAGTTTTTTCCATTGACCTCCACTCATATAAAACTAGCATCCACCAAAAACTATGATGGGTACTGGGCTTATCCTCCCACAATATGAGGGTGACTTTCAGTGCTAACATTCATGGCGTCATTGTCGAGGAATGAATTGAAGACTTTTCCCTGGGATATAACGACAATGAGCTTCTGATTCTGAAGGTGCAACAGACATCAAAACCATTGAAGATTGCAACTTGCACCTGGCGAATCCATAATCGAAGACTCCACTGAGGAGGATCTTGTTGACAGAAAGATGACCATACCGAAGGGGAATACCAGGTATCAGTTTATGAGATTTATTCATGAAATCATGTTCTTGTTTGTCAACTCATTTCTCTCTTTCCCTTCACATATACAGAGGATTATCCTTTTCTTTGTCTATTTAGATGATAATATACCTTCCTTTATTTATCCATCCTTGGAAGAATAAAACATGCCCTCTTCTTGTGTTGTAGATATCAATCTTGTGTCTTCACCTCTGCCTATTCATAAAAGTGAGATTTGTATTGCATCTCCTCTTGAAATTGATCACCCTTGTATCCCTGAGGAGGTTGAAAATAATTTACAAGATTCTCAAATCTCATTACCCTCCATTATTCTTGTTGAGCCTTGCCATCCACTCATTAATCCTCATGATCAACCCACTGCTTTTTAAATTAAAATTAGAAATAAGTTGTTTAAACCTTTAAGGATGCAACATGACCTTCATCCTTATCCTTGTTATTCCTTTGAGTATATTCCTCGGTTTTCTGGAGAGGATCATATTATAGCTGAGAGGCTTTTGGAGGCCTTTGAGAGATTTGTCGATCAATTTGAGATTGTTCATAATGATGTCTCCATGATTTTGTTCTCACAATCCCTGTTTGGAGATGTTGTTGTGTGGTTTAGATGTCTAGAAGCTGGTTCTATTGGCTCCTGGATCGAGCTATGCCATGCATTTTTAAAGTGTTGGGGTGAGAAAAAGTCCCTTGATCAATACTGGTTTGAGTTTAATGCCTTGAGGAGAGGGGAATATGAAGCCTTGGTTGTCTTCAACTAGAGGTTTTACAATGTTTATCATAGTATGCCTATGGAGATCAAACCCATAGAGACTGCTTCCATGGTGTACTATGTCATGGCTCAGCATCCAAAGTTGGTCCTTCTCCTAAGAGAGAGGAAATATTCATCGTTAAGACACCTGTTTGAGGATGTTGAAGAAGTTGAAAAGAAAATAAGGGCTAGCAAGGGTGTTCATATGCAAGCATACGTTGAAAAATTGCATGTGCCTAAGGAAGAAGACTATTAACATGTTTCAAATTCTGAGCAAGAAGATAGTGATTATAAATCAGAGTTGGAACAACAACAAGGAAAAGAGACTACAACTGCTGATGATCGAGTGTTGTTTTTGAAGGAGCAAGGAGGTTTTTTATTTGGAAGCAGAGAGGCATTTACAGAGGAGCAGCCTGGTCTTCTAAAGCAACCATGATTTTGTCACATGATTCATGATCCTATGGCTATATACATGGAATCGTATGTTTCATATTTTGAGGATTTCCAAGAGCATACCATAGAGCCTTTTCCTTTATACATTGAGGAAAAACATTGTGTGGAAATCCACCATTTTGTGCCTAGAGAAGACAAAGAGCAGAGCTTTCCCATGGTTCTTGTTTATGATTATTATGATTTTGATCCTTGGGAGATTCATGAAGAAAAAGAGGGAGAACCAAATGTGCAGTTCATATCCTGCCCAAAACCTGCAAACGAGCAACCATCACCTAGGATCAGTCAGCATGCATCATCCATTCACTCACCCGTACTTGCTAGAGACATTCAGCCATGTGTGAGCAATTGTAAGACAAAGCATGTTTTCTGTCACCAACCTAGTGGATTTTGTCATTTTCTATGTGAACCTGTAAGGGATTACATGGAGTTTCATTTCCTTCATGTCTTGGAGCCACACAACATTATCTTGACTTCAACACTGGGAGGAGAAATGGAAAGAGTAATCATTTTGTTGTCACAGTTGCATTGTCTTTATTTGATCAATGACAGAGTAAACAAGTTTGCAGCGGGGGAGTTGATTGAATGGCTATGGTGGAAGTTTTCTTTTACCTAGCGCTTTATAAAAATCAATTAGTCTAGGAATGTACATAAATAAGATACTCTTAGAGCCCATGTATTTTTCTTTCGTTGTTAGGATAGTGTGCTTGTCAACCTTTAATACTCAGCATGATGTTTTTTGAGCATGACTCCATAACGCAATGCATAAGGCGACTGCAAATTCTTGTTCTTGACAGCTCACAGGGAGCATGCCATCCCCTGTGGAGCCAAATGTTATCGCATATAGTTTTCAAGGGAAGTAGGTTTTCCAAGTTCCTGGTCTGCACAAGAAACGTCAAAGTGAAACGTTCAGAGTAGTCTGTTTCAGGCTCAAAATGCAAGCAACAAGCGAGATTATCTTCAACAATGAACATTCCCGAGAATATTAGATCGACGGTTCGTGGGAATCGGGGGTTCAAAATATTGTTAAAGTTGTTTGTCAAAGGTCTGAAGTCCCGAAACCCAAAGTGAGCATGAGCCATCCGATCCAAAGAGACGTATGGCACTAGATCTGGGCTACAGAGAAAGTCGTTGGAGGATTTTCCAATTAAGAAACTTCCGAAGAGCCGAAGCCCAAACTCCTGAAGAAATCGTGGACCATTGATCTTAAAATTAACAGGGATCCGTTGATCTTAGCGACAATTCCTCTCAAAGTCTCGAAAGCCCGAAGCGCCAAAGTGCTCGAAGTCCAGAAGTCCTGAAGTGTCGAAGTGCTCGAAATCCTGAAGACCCGAAGTGCCCAAAGTCCCGAAGTGCCGAAACACATGGCAGTAGATCCTTCACTTCGAGGGGATTTCCTCCGCGGGTTTTTTCATGTTTCACTTTCAAAACACCCGAAGGCCGAAGGCCCAGAGTAAGTCTCAACCATCTGATTCAAATGGAAATGCCAGATATAGAAGCAAGATTTGAGTTTTGATTTTCTCGGAGCCTGGAGACCTGAAGGAGATATCAGTCATCAATTTAAGAGGATACGTGGAGGTTATCAGTATGGACATGTGGCGCACTCGTCGGTCATGACACCAGGCACCTAATCGACAATGACACGTGGAACTCATTCCAGGAAGTCATGGGCACATCATTCTCTTCTTTATTAGTGACATGACACTTCTCTTTCATGAGACGTCAGCATAGAAGTGACAGGTCATCCTCTGGGAGGTATTATTGTTCAACATCAAAAGAAGCATCCCACCCCTAGGGCACAGTTTAGTGGATTCTAAAGATGGCAGGCAGTTAAGCTTGGCGGTGGCACCAAATTTGGTTGGTGCACCCAGATCACAGATAGTGTCCATATCTATGGCCATGGTCCATTGCGAGGGCGCAACATACTCGGGCGATAATTTTCTTGAGCGGTCCCGCAATTGAAACCATGGTATGTCAAATGTGCTACGTGGCGAAAGGAAATGGATTGCGGGCCCAAAAGTAGTCTGAGCCCAAACCACCTTTGAGTGGCCCTGAAATCACATGTTCATATGGTGTCCTATCCAAGAGCGCCACATGGTCTCCCTCTGGGCATTTAATCTCGTTGATTTCTCGAGAAAAGGCAATTAATGAAAGTAGATCCAGTGGTTGAATCCTCAGCTCAATCCATAAATTGAAGGCATGGAAGGCCCGGCCGTGGGGACTGAATCGTCAGCCGTGGTACCCCTATGGACAGAGTTTCCTACAGAGCCATGCTGATCTAAGCTCACGTCTCATATAGGGATACATGCACAGTCTAACAGAAGACTGCTCAGACGCAAAGCTTTGACTGGTCATGCTCATGAGGGTGGTGGGAAGTTGAGTATAAATAGATAGTTTTAATATTTTGTTATGGTCATTAATTGGTTGAGCAGAGCTCCCTATTTTTTAATGTTTTGATGCCAAAACTTTTCTTTGTTTATGTATCGGATTTGAGACTTTCAGATTAATAGAAGTCAACCTCTTTTCATCTCTTTGTAAAAACTGTGCTAAAACACTCGGGCATGGAGGATCGAGTCGAGGGTTGTTGTGTTGTTGTAATGTAGGTTTGATTGCAGCGGTATCGTGACCAGTTTTAGTCAGATTCCTTGTGATCTTTCCCCCTCTTACAATGAATGGCTCAGGCATGGAGGATCTATTCGAGTTGTTGTAGCTACATAATGATGTAGGTTTGATCATTGTGTTTTTGTGACTGTGTTGTTTGGACATATTCCAGTATCTGAAGCTTGAGCTTAAGAGTGATCTTGAGTCTGATTTTTTCTTCTCCAAGCTACTTGAAATCCTTATGCTCATAGCAATATTGTTCACCTTTCTCACTAAGTCTTCCCTTTGCTCACACTTAAACTCAATTCACTTACTAAAGTTAGTTGTGGCCCTCACTTCCCTATTCATTTCTTGTCCAGTTATGTGTTGAACATCATTCATATATTGAGTTTTGTCCATTGACATCCACTCATATAAAACCAACATCCACCAAAAACTTTGATGGGTACTGGCCTTATCCTCTCGCAATCTGAGGGTGATGTTCAATGCTAACAAGTTCTAATGAAATTTTTATCTTTTGGTCTTGGAACTAGTTCCCAAGTTTTATTTTTTTCAATTTGGTCCAATTCTTTATTCATAACATTGACCCAGTTCTCATCTTTACATGCCTCTTTGATTGAGATGGGCTCAATTTGTGACAAAAGTGCTATTTCTATTTGATACAACAATTGTCTTCTTGTGTGCACTCCATCACTCTTGTTTCCAATAATCAATTCTTCRGGATGATTCTTTTGAGTCATTCTTGAGGGTGTTTTTGTGTCTCTTCTTGGGGATTCTTCTCTTATCTCTTCTTCTTGAATATATTCTTGATCTTCACTAGTATCCATATCATCCTCTTCCCTTTCTTATTTATTCTCTTCTACTTCTTCTGCTTGTGTACCAACTGACTCATCATCATCTTTATCTTCACTGTCAAGTATAGTTTCTTGATTTTTGATCCTTATCATTTTTAGATCATCCACCTTGACATCTACACTCTCAACAATCTTGTGTAGTCTAAGATTATAGCATCTGTATTCTTTCTTGTTAGAATCATATCCAAGAAAAATACCTTCATTAGATCTGGAATCAAATTTTCCGAGATTCTCATCAAGCCTTTTGATGTAGGACTTACTTCCAAAGACTTTGAAGTATTTTACTGATGGAACTCTTCCAAACCATAGTTCATAAGGAGTCTTATTACTATTAATCCTGATCTGACCTCTGTTCAATATGTATATTGTTGTGCTTACAACTTCCCTCCAATATGCATCGAACAATTTTTCATCATTAAGCATAGTTCTTGCAGCCTCCTGAACTATTCTGTTCCTTCTCTCAACAATCACATTTTGCTGAGGTGTTCTGGCAACAGAGAATTGTCTTTTTATTCCATGGGTTTCACAGAAGAGATCAAACTCTTTTGAAGTGAATTCACCACCATTGTCTTTTCTAAGGCATTTGATTTTTGTCTCCTTTTCGTTCTCAATAAGGGTTTTAAAGGCTTTGAATTTGTCAAGTTCTTCTGATTTTTATTTGAGAAAACATATCCAACCCATTCTAGTAAAATCATCAATGAACAACATAAAGTAGGACTCTCCTTGAAAGCTCTTGGTCCTTGTAGGTCCACAAAGGTCAGTGTGAACAAGCTCTAAAGGTTTTGAGGTTGAGTATTCTTTTTCTTTGAACCTTATTCTAGTTTGCTTTCCTAGTTGACAATGTCTACACATAGTATTTGATGGCTTTGTGATCTTTGTCAAGTTTCTTACTGGACCAAGATTGTTGACTTTCACTATATTGTCAAAGTTAATATGTCCCAAACTTCTATGACATAGCCAACTTTCATCTGCTAGATTCATATGACATTCCTCATTCAATTTTGCATCTAGTATATACACATTTTCAGGAGTTCTAGGAGTAGTACCAACCAGTTTTCCTGTGTCTTCTCTCCTAATCTCACATTTCTGGGAATCAAAGATGTAAAAGTTCCATTGATCATAGGTTTGGCCAATACTCAATAGGCTAGGTTTCAGTTTTTCAACAAGCAACACATTCTTGGCTTTGTATTTTCCCAAGCTCGCAGTGCCTTTCCCAAGTATGTTACGTGAAGCATTGTCACCAAATGTAACTTTACCTGTTGTTTCTTTAAGTTCAGAAACTTGTCCTTGTTTCCCGTCATATGTTTTGAGCACCCACTATCAACATACCAAAGATCTTATTTATCTTGGGCTTTTAAGGAAATAAAACATTCCTTCTTTGATGTTTTTTCTTTCCAAAGATTATTTTGCTTTGTAATGAATCTTAGTTGTTCTGAGACTTCCATTAATCTGCAATTACTGGCCTTATGTCCATAGTTATGACATATGAAGCATTCTAGGTCCCCTTCTTGTCCAAAATTAGAGCATGCAAAGAAATAACCAAATAAAATGCGAGGATACTTGTTTTGATAAAAATTCTTTGGTATTGTCTTATCTTCCTTCTTGATGGCTGGAAGTGGTCCTCTGGAGTTCTGATCATTACTTGTCTTCTATTCATTTTTCTTCTTGAATGTATTGAGGAGAGTATCTACATAATATTTTGAGTTAACTTGACTTTCTTCTTGAGAATAACATATTCCATTTTTATTACATGAATCCTTTTGTGTGGTAATAATCTTATCTAATGTTTTTGAGCTATTTTCATATTTTGTTTGAATGAGTTTTGCATCAAGTTCTTTTCTCAGGTGAACTATTTATGGCTCCATTCTTTCACAAGTTATTTTTTTTTTCTTTAAGAGACTTTTCCAGACTTTCTTCGATCCTATTTGATTCTAGGATTTGGTTTTTCAAGTTGCTCATGAGTTTCTCCATCTCCTTTTATTTCTGTTCATGTTTTTCCTTTTGTTCAACTACAAAAATTTGCAGTTGTCTATATCTAGTTTTGTATTTTCTTAATTCATCCAAGGCATTGAGAAGTTATTATTCCATATTAACTTCTTCTTCATCTTCTGACTCTTTCTCATGTTTAATTTCCTCTATCTCATTAGACTCTTCAATACCTATAAAAAGGACTTCATCATCGTCAGATTCATCACTGTCACTGAACTCTGTAGTTGGGTTTGTCCTTCTTCTTGTATTGTTTAGTTTAGTTTTCTTCATATTCAGGGTCCTCCTTGGGATAGGGACACTTGGCTACAGAATGGCCAACCTTTCCATAGTTAAAACATTTGAAAGGAAACTTGCCTTTGTACTTCCCTGCGCCTTTCTAAATTTTTCTAAGAAAATTAGCTTATTCCACATCAGATTCTTCATGATGGTTGGATTGAGGTTTTTACTTCTGACTTTTTGTTTTCTTGAGCACCTTGAAGGTCGCCTCTCCTTTTTAGAGGTTCTCATGACCTAATATTAACTCATAGGCTGTGAGGATTCCATACAATTCATCCATGGTGAGTTTATCTAGATTTTCCCGATCTTCAAGAGTGGACACTTTAGGATTGTATAGAATTAGTAGTGTTCTTAGTACTTTTTCAACTATCTCATTATCTGACACTTCTACTCCCAATCCTCTGATTGCATTAACAATATTATCAAATCTTTCGAATTACTCTGAGATATTCTCTTCATCCTTCATTTTTAGACCTTCATATTGTACTCTGAGAGTTTGGAGTTTGGCCCTCTTTACCTTGGAATCTCCTGCATATATGGTTTCCAATTTATCCTAGATTTGTTTTTCATTATTACAGTTTAGTACCTTAGCAAGGATTTTCTTACTCAATCCAGCTTGTAGTGTGTTTAAAGCCTTTGCATGTTCCCAAAAAATTGTCTTGTCTTTTTCTTCTATGGGAGTGGCTTTTGCAACATCATATCCCTTTTCCACTAATGTCCATACTTCCAGTCCAATGGACATCATATAGATTTTCATTCTAACACTCCAGAAGACATAGTCTTTACCATTAAATAGGGGGATTTTTTTATGACATCTTCAACTGTTGATCCATTCTAATGTATATTCCTCTTCAAGTGATTTAAACTTTTTGTGAAGAGACCTACTCTGATACCAATTGAAGGATCAGATCATGTCACTGAGAGGGGGGTGGGGGTGAATCAGTGACACAATTATTATGTCAATTTTTCTTTTTTTAATGCAAACATAATTTTAACACAATATTTTATCGTGGAACCCAAATGGAAAAACCACAAAATCTTTTCTATTAACTGCAAAATTTGGTTTTACATGTTACATAGAAGGAAGATATTCTTCTTTTTCGATCAACACCAACTGATCAGGATGCACCCACACCCTTGTTCACCAGCACCAACTAGTAGGAGGTTTCGACCCCCTGTTTAGTTAGCTACAAATGACAAGGAAGCACCAACTCCCTCTGCAGGCACCAACCTACCCTTGCACCACCCAACCACCCTTATTTTCTGAATTTGGGAAAACTTTTGTATCAAGTCTTTACTGCATATTTCTCTTCTTCTCTGATTAATATATCTTCCGATTCGAAATTTAGAGTCACAATATTCTCAACACTCTTCATCATTTATATAATCTTCAAAACGATGTGAGAGTGATACATTGTGTCCCTTTGTTTGGACCATCGCACCTCTTCATTTAACTAAACCATAATCATTGTTTTATCATTTTTATTGTGAGGGATTTTCATAAATTGATCACAATTATGGATCAATTTCGTCCTTTTAACTCGATCCCAAATCTCTGCAATTTATTTACAGAAACCGAGTTCTGTAGAGGCGCTTCCTTCAAACCATTACATGTGACCGAGTGATACAAAACCGYGGGCTTTATCAACTTTAGCGACGTATTATATTCTGCCTTTTAAATCTCTTATTCTATATGACCAATGGAAGTGACCAGATGCTAGGCCAAAACGAGTTCCTAAGCGCTTATTAATTCAAYGATCGTGATTTAATCCCCTGATGAGATGGATGACARTCGTGACATCAAGAACTGTGAGATTTCAAATTTTTAGTTTTTCAAATTAGATCGGACGATTTATTTTGTGGAACTAGATCAATGGTCAGATTTGATCCTTACACTCATCCTTTCACTGCTTAATCCGATGGATAGGACTTAATCAAGTGTTGAGATGGATGGCCATCATTCACTTCGTGACTTTGTGTGAGTGTGACGTGTAGGCAGGGTAGTGGAGTGTGGTGGCGGAGCGCGGAGGTGGTATGGATGAGTGATTTGGTGGTTTATTCGGAGGGGGGGTAGGTAGTAAGTGGTAAGGAGTGAGGGGGGTCCAAGTTAATAGGAAGGTGACACGTTATGAGGGCCCTGCTCGAAAAAAACCACCAGCTCAGACCCCCCCCCCCCACCATTAAAGGAAGAAAGGTTGGGGGGGTCCGATATTCCCTGTCGACTGTAGATCCGAGCGCCCAATTATCGACCACTGATATTAGCGTTCCCTTTAACACAAAGCCCCAAAACTATCATGTCACTGCCGAACTTAGGATAAAATCATTTTATGGGTTTTTGCAATTTACCCTTTCTTCATTTTTTCACCAACCGTAGATATATTTGGTGAGTGACCATCGAAGGTCAATGTGGATTGCGGAACCACAACTTGCGAGTGATTTAATTCATCACCCAAGCTCTGCGTGCGTATCAACCATCTTGATCTGATATGATCGTTGACTAGTCCTCCAACAATTCTTCTAAGATTCATCGCACCATCTCTTCTAAGCTTTGATCTTCATTCACTCACCCCCCTGAGATTTTATCTCTACATATCGTCATACTGTAACTTTGACTTTCATTTGTTAAATCTCCTGAGCTTTAATCTCTGCATGTCGTCCAACTATTTGACATCAACCATTATATGCTAACAGAATATTGTTGATATCAATGATAATTCGTCATACCAACTTATCATCACATCAATGATATCGACTATTGGCATCAATGACAATATATTAATGACACTATATCCAACAAAATTCGTGTTTAAATTCATGGTGGGTAAGTTAAAATTATGATCGTTGATCACATTTGGATCGACGATCCAAGTCGTGAAAATAATTGTGGTTTACACTTAAAAATCAATGGGTTCGATCAAAAGTTCACTCATAAAACACACGTGAATTAATAAAAAGGCTACTCTATGATGTTGGTTTTAGAATATCCACTAAGGGATACATGGTGGTTAATAAAGCCACAACTTCACTCTTGAGGGTGGTTCCATTACCACCTCCCGACCTCCTACTATGCCACGGGAAAAATACCTCTTGGTGAATGTGGTAAAGCACTCAAAGACTTAAGCACTTGGTTATATGGATGGGCATTATTAGGCCCTTATGAATAGATTAGGGTAGCATACCCCCTATAATTTTATAATAAAATTTATTTGACTCTTTCATGAGCCCTAATAGACCAAGTGTAGTTGTCTGCTACGATACCACTCTATAACACACATAACCCCCTTAGTTAGAGTTTAAGGGAATGGGGTATTAAAATTTTGTTCTATTAACCATCTCAAAATTTCCTTTCGGTGCCCCATCATCTTCTTCTCGTCAAGAGATTTCCGATGATTGTGATTTCACTTAAAAAAAAATTTAGATCGAAAGTTATGCATTCTCAAAGTGCTCAGACTTTATTGACCAATGGCCATGATCCAGATTATTTTCGACACGAAATGAGAGCGGAGATCTAATAAAGAAATGTACAGAGATATCTCAGATATCTAATAATATAACAGAAATGTTTCAGACATATAACCATAAATACAGAGATACAGTAATACACACTTTTATATTAATGAGCGAAAAAATTACAAAGACTGTAAAAATACAGAGTGAAAGACTCGCTAGAATGGTGGCAACTTATCTCTGAGAAGAGATGTGTCTGCTACTCGTATTCTCAAGAAGATGATTTTACAATGAGGTTCCAAAGGCCTTTTTATCATAAATAAAATCCAAAACCCTAACCTCAGAAGATGAAAAGCCAACAGTTTTCTGGACCCCATTTTGGGTAGTTTGGTGTATCAACTTCCCAGGGACGTAACTTTGGCATACGATCTCCGTTTGGGGCGCACGATAGCTCGTTGGAAAGGTATCATCAAGGAGATTCATTTTTGGGGATAAATCAAAGCCTTCATCTATCATTGAGAATCTCTATCCCGAAAAACCTTCATTTAGGCCCTCAAAATGGTCTTGAAAGTTAAAAACTGCTAAAAATAGTAAATTACCAAAATTGCCAGAAAACTGTTTTGAGCCAGTTGGAAAAGTTGGGTGGCCACCGATATCCACCTAGAGCAGGCTACCTCATTTCCATGTTACATTCACGTGGAACCCTATCATATGTCTCCTCCTACATGGTACTGTCATGGATCTCGAGTACACGTGCCATGTTTCGTGGTGCGGATGTGGCACCTGCTATGTTCCACCTTGAACAATATTTATCGTACTTTTATTTTAGCCTTTAGTTACTATTGGGATCCTACCATAGAAATGTTTCCACTATAGTTTAACTTGTCTGAAAGTCTTGGAAAGATGGATCGTTGAGGGACTGTGTAGCAGTGAAGGGATACCTGAGCCTGGAAGGGTGAGTGAAACAAGGAAGAGGAAACTCAAGGATGCTTATGGCATGATAATTGTAATCATGAGGGTGTATCAAATGGAACAATGAGATAAATTATTTCCAAAAGAAACTCTATGGAATAGAGAAAATGAATTACAGTTGTAGTATAAATAGATGAATTGGTGCTTGAAAGTGGAGCACTAGGTGGATAAAAAGTTTCATTAGTGAAGACATGGATATTTTTGAATGTACATGTATACAACGAACTGAGGACAATGCATAAATAAGGGGGGTGGGAATTTAATACCCCTAGGCCAAACCCCAATTGTACATTTAAATGCAAATGAACACATAGGCTTGTGAGTTGTTGGTACCAATTGTAAATGTAAATATACATATAGGCTAGTGAGCAGTTGGCACTTGATTTTGGTGTTGTGCGCACCTAGCTAAGTGTGCGGAGATTTGTTGTCAATACATGGGCGCACAAGTCATAGTGTTGTGCACACCTAGGTAAGTGTGTTGTAATGACCTAGAAGTGCATAGAGTCGATATATATATATATATATATATATATATATATATATATATATATATATATATATATATATATATATATATATATATATATATAT